>LPNX010736702.1:54795-120164 GCA_001517045.1 Pseudotsuga menziesii
GGATAGTGAGGGAGGTATAAATAAGGTGGAGAGAGGTTTTGAGAGATGGGGAGTGAGAGAAGGAGACACACACATAGATAGAGAGGGAGAGGGAGGTTGTGAGAGAGAGAAGGGGGAAAGACATACACACACACACACACACACACACACACACACACACACACACACACATAGAGATAGTGAGATATGGAAATACAAATGAAGGCAGGGATAGTGAGTAAGCCACATGTGTATCCATAGATGCCAAAAATATTATTTAGGGATAGAGTCTTGGATTTCCTCCCTTGACCATGTTGAGGCCTTAATACCCATATCTAATGCTCAAAACCTCTTAAAGGCATGTGCATATTTTCTTGGAGACCAAGAATACCTTTAGTAGATCATTTGTGGTGCTTCAAGGAATTGTTCATTAACATGGGTGCATCAAATATTCCATTATGACCTAAGGAATGGGAATATTCTCTTAATCATGTATTAAAGGTCCCATACATGTTGCTAAAAACCACCTAATTCTACTAGCATCCATATTCATAGTCCAAATATATCTATGATATGCCATGTGTGATTTTTTAAGGCATCCTTCCTATCCCTAGATTCCTAGAAGCTTTAGTTAGGGACTAAGGCCATAGTTTCCTCCTCTGACCATGTCCATGGCCTTGAGATGCATACCTAGTGCTCAACAAATGATAATGTCATGCATATCCCGATTAAGATTCAAATGATTCACTTTCAATGCCATGTATGGTGGTTGGAGGCATCAATTTTGGCCCTAAATGGTTAACAACTTCCTTTAAGGCCTAAGGACCAAGTGTTCCCCCCTACCCATGTGAAGGGGCCTAATATTTGTACTTAGTGCTAAAAATGTTCTAATGAAACTAGTATGTCCATTTCAAGGTAAATGAAACCATAGAAGGATATATTGAGGTTGTTCAACACATCATTCTTCACTCTAGATGGATAGAAGCATCTTCTAGGGGCTAAGGCCTGGGTTTCCTACCCTATTATGTCTAAGGTCCCAAGACACTAACATAGTACTTAGAAACCCCTAATGGTTCCCATATCCCCATTCAAAATAAAAATATTAACATGAGAGGTCATCTCTGGTGATTCAAGGTGTCGTTCATGGACCTTGAGCCCTAAACACTGGTTTACAACCTAAAATTAAAGCTTTATGTACCAACCATGATTAACACCTTATCCTCCATATCTAATGCTAAAAAAATCCTAATCATGGCCATATCCCAACTTAAAGGTTGAGGATACCATTAATAGATCATGTTTGTTTGTTCTAGGTGTTGTTCTTGGCCCTATATGTCCATAGGATCCCTTTAGGGAATAAGGACTAGGTTTCCTTCCTCAACCATGTCTACGAATATGTTTATAGTACTAAGAGAATTCTAATGCATTGCATATTCTCTCTTAGATGCAAAATATCACATATAGAGGTCCTATGTGCAGGTTCGATGCCTTGTTCATGGACCCCAAGCCTTCAAAGATACTATTAAGACATAATGCTTGAGTTTCCTCCCTCAAGCATGCTCAAGGGACTATGACCCATACTTAGTTCTTAAAACATCCTCATGGTGTCCATATTACAACACACAGAAAAAATATGCTCTTGGAGGTTAGGCATGGTTGTTTGAGATGTTGTTCTTGATGATACTAAATATTACTATAGGTCCAAAGTCTTGATGATAAAAACTATTGTTTTTATTCATTTCCCTAACCATGCACTAAAACCATTTTTTGTGGTTCTACATAACACGTGCATGTTTTGCTTCTCTAAAATGCATGCATGTTTTGCTTCTCCAAAACGTGTGCGCATTTTGCTTCTCCATAACATGTGTGCGTTTTGCTTCTCCATAACGCATACACGTTTTGTAACTATAAAACACTTGAGCGTTTTGTAACTATAAAACGTGTGCGTGTTTTGTGACTATAAAACGCATGCGCATTTTGTAACTATAAAACGTGTGTGTGTTTTGCCTAGCCTAACCTATGCGTCTTATGACATGCCAGTTTCAAAATTAACCAAACCAATCATTACATAACGTGAGTGCGTTCTGTTTTTATGTATCATGAGCGTGTTTCCAAAAAGTAGGATTGTATCTAAAAGGTCCCTCAATTTCTTGCACACACCCATATAAGAGCTATAACTCTGAGAAATCATTGGATTTTTACCCCAAATTCCACATCTTCCCCAAATTTGGTGATTTTTTGTACTGGTGATGTGGCATGATGTGTCACCTTACATGGCTGTCAATGTGGTATCGAGCTCCTGCATGGCCACCCCAAAAAATATTCCAAGTCACTCGACCTTCATTTGCATCTACCAATTCATATTGTATTAGATGTATCTTTTCCCTTATGAATGGTAGGCATCAGGTCCCTCCTTTAATATCATCTATTTGCGAAACCTAACATGTATGTTGTATATCTAGTGTTCCATCCCCATGAATGGTATAAATTACACCTTGTAAATTCTGGCTATAGATATTTCCCATTTGTAGTAGCTCGAAAAATAATACGAGGGGTCCCTTGTGGATGATCGATATTAATTGTGCACCTTCCTAGGTTAAATCTAATCCATTTCCACAATTGTACCTAATCAAGTAGTAGCATGAGGTGTTTACTTGTGAATCTTTTATATCTTCTTGCGCATATTGGAACCTTTAATATCCTCCATTCGTGGTGATTATACATGTATGCCCTTAAACTAGTGGTCCCTCCCTGCCAATGGTCAGGATAAACTCTTGGTGAATGTGTTGAAAAATATATACCATTCATGTATAGTTATTTAGCCTCCAAAAAATGCATATGCAAGGAATGTTACTATTCTATATGAATAGCCTTGATCACCACCTTCGACAGTATATCCATTTTGACATTCTCTCTTGCTACCACTTGTACTAGACCTTCCACCTAGACCTCATGCCATGGTTCCACATCCATTTAGATCGAGCCATGCCATATATGGAGACTAACCATAGGAATTACCCTGTCCTTGTGTACATCTGTCATCATAACTATCTTCCACATTAGGTTACTGTACCTCCATACCACTATTACCATTTATGGTTTTCTGGCAACGGTAAGTGGTTTCTTTTAAGGTTCCCAAGTACAATGGGAAACACAAATGAGAATTAACTAACATGAAGATAATTAACACAAGAGATAGATGAAGGGTGAATTATAGTACAATGGGAAACACAAATGATAATTAACTAACATGAAGATAATTAACACAAGAGATAGATGAAGGGTGAATTACATTTCTCATATACAAATGTACATATAAATACATGAGATGGCCCTTGGTTTCCCAATTCCAAGGTATCTCTTGGACTCCCAAAGACTTTACATGTTCATCATGACACTTGGTTTCCAGCTCATGTGAATGATAACAATAATAATAACCCTAAAGGATTAAGTATTCCACCACCCCCCCCCCTCCCCCCTGAATCCATAGAGGTGTATGTGAGTCCAAGCATAGAGCTAAAATCTAGAGAAGGAAAGATGCAAAAGGTTGAACATCTCCAACTTGACAGTTCAAATTTGACAAGTAAGCTAATAGAAGCTGACATATTTTGTTAAATACAAGTGTTCTCTTAAGTGGTGGTTTTGGATGACCACAAGCCAAAAGGGATAGTAGAAGCTGAATTATTCTACTAAGTGGGTGGTTTAAGGATAAACACAAACTCTTGAACTTGGCGATAAATACGATTTTGACTTAGTGGTTTTCTAAAGGCTTGGCTCTGACTCAGTTTCTCACTTAGAGGTTCTTTTTGGAACTTGGCTTGAAGGCTCAATAGTTCTTCATGGAAATTAGTGGTTTGACGATTACCAAAACTGGTGTATAGAAAAAGAAATAGGACAATGGTGTCTTCTATTGAATGGGTAGTTTTAGGCTAACCACAAACCTTGGAGTTTGCTTGAACATGCTTTGAAAATGGTTCAATGTTGCAGCTCTGACTTTGGCTAGGTGGCTTTGGCCCAAGGCTTTGGAAACTAGCAGAAAGTTCTAGCAATGTTTGTGACATTGGTTTAAGCTCTTGTTTCTGACTATGTCATGTCCCCATGCCTCCGACCGGTAAAGAGGATGCGACTACTAGCTCGATCAGACCGGGTTAAGAGCCCATGAACATGTACAGGCTTAAAAAAAAGATGCTTAAAACTGCTAAAAACAGAATGCTCAAGCAAATTTGAAGTAAAATATGCACACAGAATTATTAATCATTCACAGATGCAATTTAATTATCTTGCACAGCGGAATCAATTGCATTCCTTCAAGCATTCAGTTAACATACACAGCTACAATTGTAGATTATGCACAGCTATGATTAATTATCCTTGCACAGCGGAATCAACATGCATTTAGACAAGCATTCTTCAACATGTTCATCATTTTCATTAATAGAAATATAGTTGTAGAGGTAAAATACACAAGATTACTTATCTTATGAAAGCTTTGCTCCGCAACCAGCTACGTCGCTGCAACGTTCCACCCAACCATAGGCCAGCGTGCTTCTCAATCTCTCAGCAACGCTGCCACCCCCGAGATGGGCATGATTCTCCAAGGAATAAGGGAACTAGCAGGCTTACACATATCCAGGATACACAAAAACACACAGCCAATCCAACCAAGTTGGGTTTATCAGGCCATTAAGGAGTTGATGAAGGCAATTTGCTAAGCTGGTGAGCTCATTACAGAGCCAAGAACACCTATACTCGAACTAGCCTAACCTCTAAAACACCCATCCACACCCAACACAAGGAATCAGTCCCTTCTCTGCTACATAGTCCCTCAGGCCCTGCATTCCCTTCCAGTGCTATTCAGGGGTGATGGAGAAGAAGGCCAGCCTTCTAGCTCTGTCTGTGTGGTTTCTAGCACTAGGTTTATCAAGCAACCAAGCCAACACCCTTACTCCTCACACAATCCAAAGACCAACAATTGCACTCAGGCGATCAATTCAGCTCTCACAGCTTAAACAGGGAAAAACGAATTACACAGCCCCAAATGTGACAGCAAAAACGGATCACAATATGGAGAAAGAGACACAGTCCTGAAGCTTATCAGTGAGCACAACTCTCAGAAGGGAAAAAAACGTCCCAAATAGCCTGTGCGTGAGGCCAATAGTCATCGAGACAGTAAAAAAATGTGAATGGCCCTTCACAACCATGGTAAAAACACATGAAACTTCCAAAAACGTGAATGGAAAATGCACCAGCAGCTCCAAAAACGTGAGGAAGACAACCCAATCCCTAGCACTATCAAAACGACCTCCCATCCATGGGAAAAATGAAACCAACAGCCAAAAACGTGGAAGGAAAAACACAGGAAAAACTCCAGCTGCTCCCAAAACGTGAGGAAACTGAAAAACGTGAATGCATAGCAGAATGGCCTTCGTTTTTGGGCATTTTTCCTTGCCAAGGAAGTCAGAACACGATTTTCAAAAATGGGTCTCTGCCCAATTCGAATTTCTTTGCCCATACTCTTCCCATTCCATGCAATAACTAACTCAACCACACTCTGGCAGAAATAAATGATTGGGGAAAAAGACAAGAAAGGTAGTTGACAGCTTGATGGGTTTTCTCATAGACATTTGGCTTTTCCCCATTGGTCCATAGGTTAAATATTTCACCCCCCTTATCCTTAGAAAATCATGCCCCATTCGATTTAGTTGCCGCGATCGTAGCTGGTTGTGTTTATTTTTATTATAGATGCATATGTACATGATGCTGAAACTTAATATGTGCCGCATGCCTTGATATGCCATCGGTGACAATTTAAATCCCAAAACATAGCATAGTCGATCAATGGCGGGGCCTTGGCCTTTAGCTCCACACCATGAGCCTTTACAATATATACATCATATACATCTAATGTAACGGGGTCAAGACCGGGACGTGACATTCCCCTCCCCCTTCAATAGCACTGTCCTCAGTGCTTTACAAATTGAACAAAAAGTTACACTGGCATTGCCTCAGTGTTCCGCAGAATTGAACAAAAATGGATGTGCCAATCGCATGGCATCCTCTAGCTCCCATGTAGCCTCTTCAGGTCCGAAGTGCTCCCATTGCACCTTTACCTGACCTATGGCTCGGTTCCGGAGCATTGTGACCTTCTTGTCGAGGATGCACATTGGCTCAATTCGGAACTCTCCCTCGGGTTCCACCTGAATCACATCCCAATTTAGCACATGGTTAGGATCATGTACATATCTCTTAAGCAAAGAAACATGAAAAACATTATGAGCTCTAGTGCTAGCAGGCAATGCAAGTCTATATGCAACTGGCCCTATTCTTTCAAGCACTTCGAACGGCCCACAATATCTCGGTGACAACTTGGCACAACTCCCAAGCTTCAAGGAACTCTTCCTTGCCCTCACTCTGAGGTAAACATGATCCCCAACACTAAACTCCCTGTTCATCCTATGCTTATCCACATAGCTCTTATGTCTGTCCTATGCGGCTTTCAGCTTCTGCCTGATCTTTACAACCTCTTGCTCCATTTCCTTGAGCAATTCTGGTCCAAGCACAATCCTGTTCACTGGGTTATCCCAAGTCACTGGTGTCCTACACCTTCTCCCATACAAAGCTTCATACGGACTCATCCCCAAGGATGCCTGCTGCCCATTGTTATAAGCAAACTCTACCCAGTGTAGGTAATCTTCCCACTTGGTTGGTTTGTCCATTACATACATGCAAAGCATGTCTTCAAGCACCTAATTAACTCTCTCAGTCTGCCCATCCGTCTGAGGATGGTATGCAGTGCTGAAGTTTAGTTTTGTACCCAAATATGCAAACAACCCCTTCCAAAAATTGGAAGTAAACTTGACATCTCGGTCAGAGACTATTTCCTTAGGCAATCCATGCAATTTGAAAATCTCCTTCATGAAGATCTTTGCAATGTCACCAGCCTCATACGTAGACTTAACCGGTATAAAATGTGCTGCCTTTGTCAACTTGTCTACCACAACCATGATGGAATCATGTTGTCTCCAAGTCATCGGCAATCCTGTAATAAAATCTATGGAAATAACTTCCCATTTCCATTCCGAAACTGGCAAAGGCTGGAACAAACCTGCTGGGTGTTGATGCTCAACCTTTACCTGCTGGCATTTCATACACCTTGAAATGTGCTCATCCATGTCCTTTTTCATACCTGGCCAGAAGTATTGCTTTCTTGCTGTAGTAATTGTCTTCTGATATCCTGGGTGACCAGAATACGGAGCTTGATGCATTTCATCCATAACAACTCTCCTCAGATCCGCTACATTCGGAATATAAATTCTACCTTTATAAGTGAGAATCCCATCTCCTTCCAATTTATATCCCTCATACCTCTTCTCAAGACTTTGCTGCTACAACTTGTCCTTTACCTGCTCATACAATTCATCTTCGGTAACATGATTAACAATCTGCTGCCTCAAATCTGATTGGCAAATACTAAGAGATGCCACATGCATTTCTTGCATTTTCCTGCTGAGCGCATCAGCTACCTTATTTTCTTTTCCCTTTATGTGCTTGATCTCAAAATCAAACTCACATAAAAATTCCAGCCATCTTGCTTGCCTAGCGTTCAAAGTAGGCTGATCAAATAGATACTTTAGTCCACAGTGATCTGTTCTGAGCTCAAATCTCCTGCCCATCAAGTAATGTCTCCACATCTTGAGAGCATGTACTATGGCTGCAAGCTCTAGATCATGAGTGGCATAGTTCTTCTCATGCTCCTTCAACTTTCTCGACTCATAACATATCACGTGGTTGTCCTGCATAAGGACTCCTCCAAGCCCTTGTCCACATGCATCGGTACATACCACAAAGTCTTTCTCTGGATCTGCAACCTTCAATACTGGTGCACTAGTGAGAAGAATCTTCAACTGCTGGAAGCTTTCTTCACACCTCGATGTCCATTCGAACTTCATCCCCTTCTTTTGCAAAGAAGTGATGACATGTGCAACTTTGGAGAATCCCTCAATGAATCTCCTGTAGTATCCTGCAAGTCCCATGAAAGATCTTACATCTGTCACATTTCTTGGAGTAGGCCAATTCATAATGGCTTCTATCTTTTCAGGGTCTACAGATATACCCTCCTCTGAGATAATGTGACCCAAATACTGAATTCTATCTCTATAGAAGTCACACTTGCTCAGTTTTGCATACAATTGATGCTCCCTGAGCACTTGCAATGTCAATCTCAGATGCTCTTCATGTTCTTTCTCATTCTTAGAATATACAAGAATGTCATCAAGGAAAACAAGAACAAACTTATCCAAATACCTGCTGAAGACACTATTCATAAGGCACATAAATGTAGCTGGCGCATTTGTGAGACCAGATGGTACCATTACAAACTCATAGTTCCCATACCTTGTCCTGAAGGCTGTCTTGTGAATGTCTTCATCCTTGATTCTCACCTGATGGTAACCAGACCTCAATTCAATCTTAGAAAATACCTTTGCTCCTCTCATTTGATCAAAGAGGTCATCAATCCTAGGAAAAGGATATTTATTCCTCACAGTAACTTTGTTCAACTGTCTGTAATCAATACATAACCTGAGTGTACCATCTTTCTTTTTTACAAACAGAACTGGTGCTCCCCAAGGAGACACACTCGGTCGGATATACTTCTTGTCCAACAACTCTTGCAGTTGCATCTTCAACTCTAGCATCTCCGGTGTGCTCATCCTGTAGGGTGCCTTGGACACTGGTGCCGCTCCTGGCACAAGTTCAATTGTGAAATCAATGTCCCGCTTTGGAGGAAGCCCTGGAATCTCATCAGGAAACACATCCCTGAATTCCTGTAACACTTGATAGTCCTCCAACCTAGGAGTTTCATCTCTTGTTTCCTCCAAAATCTGAGCTGCATACAACTGGCAACCCTTCCTACAGAACTTCTTCAACTGCATTGCTGAAATCTGCCGTACTAAAATCACCTTTGGAATACCCTTTACAACTACTAGGTTCCCTTCTTCATTCATGCATTCAAAAGTCTTATTGTAGCAATCAAGCTTCACCCTGTGAGCTTCTAACCAATCCATTCCAATGAGAACATCATACGAACCAAGCGGTAGAACATTCAGATCTACACAAGTGACCAATCCATTCATGACCAATGGACATTTCTCTACCACTTCACTGACCTTCCTCTTAGTTCCAGTGGCTAGCTGAACTAACCAAGACTTCCTATGTTTTACCTTCTTAAAAGCACAAATATCCACTACTCTAGGAGTAATGTAACTGTGAGTAGAACCAGGGTCAATCAAAATAGAAACAGATTGCTCAGCAATCTTACCTGCTACTTCAACCACAGCTGACTGGTGATCTGCTTGACGGTCCTCCAGTGCTGCATAAATCCTAGGAACTGCCCTTGCTAATTCACCCACTGTTTCTGCCTCTTGAACATTATAACCTAGCTTGGCACTCTCATTCTCGAGTGGACAATTTCTGCGCATGTGGGGTCCTCCACATTTCCAACATTGAAGTGGCCCTCTATTCTGTTGTGGATCTTTAGGCTTTTCTCCTGTCACTCCAACTGGCTTACTCGCAGCTTGGGACGACTGCTTTTGCTGATTCCTGAAGTTAGAAGGTTTGAAACCTTTCTTCCTTTGGTCAAACTTCTCATTCTTCTTGTCCTTCCATGCCTTATGGTAATCTGGCTTACCTTTTCTTTGCTCATAGCAATACTTAGCCTTTCTTATTGCCTCTTCCAGAGTTCTAGGCTCATAAAACTCAATTCGATCCTTGTAAGATTGAGGTAATCCACTCAGAAAGCGCTGGATCTTTACTTTTTCATCTCGGATGTACCGGACATACCTCAACAGCTCTAAAAACTTATTAGCATACTCTTCCATGGTCTGCTGGCCCAATCTCAACTCATGGAACTCCTTAATCTTGTCATCATAATACCTGTCAGATAGGTACTTTTGCTTGAAATACTTCTTGAATTGCTTCCACTTCAGTCTCCTTTCACTGATCCTCTTCACTTGCTTGAAGTGTTCCCACCAAATGGATGCCCTTCCGTTCATATTGAATATGGCAACTCTTGCCTTCATGTTTCCCGAATAATCATGCACTTGGAAGTACTTTTTAATACCAAGAAGCCAAGCTTCAGCCTCTTGTCCAGTCTTTACCTCACCATCAAACGTAGGAGGTTTAGCTTTCTTAAATTCATCTCGAGTGTGATCCCTATGGTGTCTCTTTCTTTTTCTTTTATGGGAAGAAAAACTGGAATCCCCGCTGGATTCTTCTGAATCAGATGATCCACTAGAAGTCCTTCTCCTTCTCCTAGTACTGCTCTTACTGCCTTCTGGCTTTGCTGTATCTCGTCCAGAATCTATCTTCTTATGTAAGTCTGTCAAACTCTGCAACATTGCAGCATTCAGCTGATGTTGCTCTTCCTGGGCTTTAATCAGGCTTCTCATAGTAGCTGCAACATCAGACAGGGTCTCTTGGAATCTCCTTCCATTCGACTCAACGTCATCATTTCTATTTCGGACATTTTCTCCCATGGCATCTCGGGCATGCTCAAAGGAATCCCGAGCATCATACCCATCACGGGTTCTCATACTGAACTGCAACTTACTTACCAACTGCACTACCTGGAATACTGCCCTTGAGGGTAACTTATGATTCTGCAAACGTGTTAATAACACAACTGTTAGATGCATACATTGATACAAATCATAGTCATTTACCTTTTCCGGAAATAATCATAAAATTACAAATGCCCAAACACACAAAATTTCCTTCATCCAAGAACGTCTATCTGAGGGGGACGACGGGGGTCAAGGGGGCTTGCCCCCACTGCAGGGCGGGTCGAGGGCAGCGCCCTCGTTTTTTTTTTTTGTAAATTGTTGATTTTCGCGCGATCTGGCACATTAGATCGCTGCCTGTTTTCTCACTTTCAGCCCTGAAAATTTCCCTGAAGAACAGCTGAAAAATCCTTCTAAAAACAGTTGAAATCGGCCCCCAAAACTATCCTTCCTTCCGCAGTATCGGCTCCGGTTCCATTCTCTCCTCCGTCGAATCGGCTCCTTTACCATTCTCTCCTCCGCTAAATCGGCTGTCGGCTGTATCTCTGATCGGCTGTCGAAAGCCTTTGGAATCGGGTGGTCTGTTCATCTTCGCAGCCGCAACGACGGCTCCCCCGGAAGTTCCAGCCTCCCGCAACGTCGGACGCTCCTTCCCTTTCCTCTTCCGATCGACGCACTTTCTCTTGCAGCATCGGCAGTCTTCTTAATCGGCCGGCAGATTCCTCTAGCTTCCGCAATGGCGGACGCTCGAAAGCTCCGAACCTTCCGCAACGGCAGCTCGCACAAAGTTCCAAACCTTCCGACTTGGTACTTACGTCGGACGTCGGCTGACTCTCTGAACATCGGACGTTGGATCATTCTCCCTTCCGATCGTTTCGACACAGCCAAATTTTCAATCTTTCTTTTACTGTGTCGGCTGTCGGCGGCCTTTCCAATCGGAGCCAAATCGATTCTTCATCCGCAACAGCGAGCGGGAGACTTTACTAATCCATCCGCAACGGCGGAATTTCACTTCCTCCAATGGCCCGACCATTCCATACTTAGCCGAATTTTTAACTTTTCTGTGGCGTCGGCGATCGGGTGAATTTTGGGTCGAAAGCATGATTGCTTCGCCGTCCGCAACGTCGGATGGAAAAGACTTCTAACTCTTCCGCAACGGCAGAATACAACCCGAACTTCTTCCGCAACGGTCGGATGGAAAACTTCGTGAAACCTTCCGCAATGGCGGATAGGGACTTCACGAAACCTTCCGCAACAGCGGACAGGAACTTCGTGAGACTGTCCGCAACAACGGACAGGGAACTTCTCCCGATCTTCCGACTATTCACACTTAAACAAAAATTTCCCAATTTCAAAATTTTCACAGTCTTCCACATTCAGACTTCTGCTGGGCAGAATGAAATGTAACCCCTGTTACTGCATCTTGGCGGCTCATGCAGGCCCATGCTGCAACCCAATGCTCTGATACCATATTGTCACGTCCCCATGCCTCCGACCGGTAAAGAGGATGCGACTACTAGCTCGATCAGACCGGGTTAAGATCCCATGAACATGTACAGGATTAAAAAAAAGATGCTTAAAACTGCTAAAAACAGAATGCTCAAGCAAATTTGAAGTAAAATATGCACACAGAATTATTAATCATTCACAGATGCAATTTAATTATCTTGCACAGTGGAATCAATTGCATTCCTTCAAGCATTCAGTTAACATACACAGCTACAATTGTAGATTATGCACAACTATGATTAATTATCCTTGCACAGCGGAATCAACATGCATTTAGACAAGCATTCTTCAACATGTTCATCATTTTCATTAATAGAAATATAGTTGCAGAGGTAAAATACACAAGATTACTTATCTTATGAAAGCTTTGCTCCGCAACCAGCTACGTCGCTGCAACGTTCCACCCAACCATAGGCCAGCGTGCTTCTCAATCTCTCAGCAACGCTGCCACCCCCGAGCTGGGCATGATTCTCCAAGGAATAAGGGAACTAGCAGGCTTACACATAGCCAGGATACACAAAAACACACAGCCAATCTAACCAAGTTGGGTTTATCAGGCCATTAAGGAGTTGATGAAGGCAATTTGCTAAGCTGGTGAGCTCATTACAGAACCAAGAACACCTACACTCGAACTAGCCTAACCTCTAAAACACCCATCCACACCCAACACAAGGAATCAGTCCCTTCTCTGCTACACAGTCCCTCAGGCCCTACATTCCCTTCCAGTGCTATTCAGGGGTGATGGAGAAGAAGGCCATCCTTCTAGCTCTGTCTGTGTGGTTTCTAGCACCAGGTTTATCAAGCAACCAAGCCAACACCCTTACTCCTCACACAGTCCAAAGACCAACAATTGCACTCAGGCGATCAATTCAGCTCTCACAGCTTAAACAGGGAAAAACGAATTACACAGCCCCAAACGTGACAGCAAAAACGGATCACAATATGGAGAAAGAGACACAGTCCTGAAGCTTATCAGTGAGCACAACTCTCAGCAGGGAAAAAAACGTCCCAAATAGCCTGTGCGTGAGGCCAATAGTCGTTGAGACAGTAAAAAAACGTGAATGGCCCTTCACAGCCATGGTAAAAACACATGAAACTTCCAAAAACGTGAATGGAAAATGCACCAACAGCTCCAAAAACGTGAGGAAGACAACCCAATCCCTAGCACTATCAAAACGACCTCCCATCCATGGGAAAAATGAAACCAACAGCCAAAAACATGGAAGGAAAAACATAGGAAAAACTCCAGCTGCTCCCAAAACGTGAGGAAACTGAAAACCGTGAATGCATAGCAGAATGGCCTTCGTTTTTGGGCATTTTTCCTTGCCAATGAAGTCAGAACACGATTTTCAAAAATGGGTCTCTGCCCAATTCGAATTTCTTTGCCCATACTCTTCCCATTCCATGCAATAACTAACTCAACCACACTCTGGCAGAAATAAATGATTGGGGAAAAAGACAAGAAAGGTAGTTGACAGCTTGATGGGTTTTCTCATAGACATTTGGATTTTCCCCATTGGTCCATAGGTTAAATATTTCACCCCCCTTATCCTTAGAAAATCATGCCCCATTCGATTTAGTTGCCGCGACCGTAGCTGGTTGTGTTTATTTTTATTATAGATGCATATGTACGCGATGCTGAAACTTAATATGTGCCGCATGCCTCGATATGCCATCGGTGACAATTTAAATCCCAAAACATAGCATAGTCGATCAATGGCGGGGCCTTGGCCTTTAGCTCCACACCATGAGCCTTTACAATATATACATCATATACATCTAATGTAACGGGGTCAAGACCGGGACGTGACAGACTATTAACCATTCCCCATTGTCATGAATAATGTGAGGAGAAGAGAAGGTCTCAACTGTAAGATGTCTCAATAATCATGAATGAACTTTTTGGTATGCCATAAATATATTCTTGGTTGTTGATGAACATTATCAAGAAGCAATGCACCCATAGTGAATCTTCTCTCTTGCAGGTTTCTTCAAAGTGAAGCATATGTTGAAGAATGGATGTGCTTTCCACAATGCTTGCAAGGATGAATATCAAAACATTGATCTTTCACGTGGCTAACTTGATCAAACTGTTGGCATGTCAAACTATGAGATCACAGTGTTGGCATGCCAAACTATGAATTGATGTCAATGAAGATGAATTTCGTTTAAGAACCCAACACTTTGAAGATGGATTGATTTGGAGTAATCAGGAACATGAATGGTCACTTCCTTGTCATATCCAAGACCAATATTGTGCTTGTTTTGTCATATGTGAAACCTCTGTATGCATAAATGCATCTTCATATTCTTTTACTTCTATCATGGAGCCATTGATTTGCTTATGTTGTTCTAAAGTGGTGTCATTATAAGCATGCTGCTGATATGAATCACATAAAATAGGATTATTCGAAACATGAACAAGTTTAGAATGTATTTCTTCTTGAAGAAGCTACCACTCAATCTATAGAAACTCAAGTATGTCTTCTAAATATTTTACACAATGTGGAATGTGAGTGAGTGTGATCTAGTCAACCATGATAGTATTGTAGACATAGGAAAACTATACAGTGTTCAATATCTCTACCAAGCCATTTAATCATTGATAAGTTGAAGTTGAAGACTCACTCAAACAATGAAGCGGTTCTTGCAAATTCACCCTTTTACAAACAGTCTCAACAAAAACTTCAACGTAGAAAATGAAAGGGTGTTGGTCTCCATCAAAATGCGCCCGTTTACAAGCAGTTCAACAATTTGCAAGTGAACTTACAAAAACATTAGTTTGTGACTTATAAAGACTCTGAAACTGTGTTGATTATTCAAAATAATTATTTACCTTTGTCCACGCAAGTAGGCCTCGTCTGAATGCTTTTCACTCTTTGATGGAACTCAGTTGTAATGCTAAGGTCATGGAAACACACAAGATTATTTGATAGCGCAATACACCAACAAATTTAGTGAATTAATCTTCAATGCAATAGCTCCAACAATCTTTACGACATTAATAAATCAACAATAAAAATATCTCTTGAATTT
This sequence comes from Pseudotsuga menziesii, assembly GCA_001517045.1. Classification (NCBI taxonomy): domain Eukaryota; kingdom Viridiplantae; phylum Streptophyta; class Pinopsida; order Pinales; family Pinaceae; genus Pseudotsuga; species Pseudotsuga menziesii. The sequence goes on from LPNX010736702.1 coordinate 69,879, forward strand.
ATGGAGAACAAAAACTATCTGCTTCAAGGAGTTGGGCGGGCTACAATCACATAGTCTTACGTCTATTTCAACCAAAAAAAAACCAAACATAATATGAAACTCTAGAATGGAATCTCTAGGGTGGAATCTCCAAGGTCAAACTCCCTTTTGTCAAGTAACTAGAAACATTGATTAAATTTGCTTATGTTTCACAGTTGTTGATCAAATGGGCAAGCAGGATTGATGGCTCTTCACGGTCCTCCAATGTGCAATACAATATGGGGTCTATGCAATCAATGGAAAATATGTTTCATGACAGACTTGAGGTAACGAGGAAGAATGATATGCGAGATGGGTGCTTCGTGTACCAAATAAAATTTAAATTGCTGGTAAGGTAAGGACACAAATTATTCAACTGTTTTCAACTACTACTCAAGACATGAACCTGTTGGAATAATGCAGAAATGCTAGGCATGTATCTAGTTATTGGGTTGATGTGTACTTTCTATGATTAGCAAGTAGAGGTTTCAGATCCACCTTTCTTGGATCTCTGATTTGGTTTGTTGTGACTATCTACACCTATATATTGTAATATGTTCTCATTTGATAATTGAATTGGTTTGTACCATTCCTTTTTGTAAGCAAGCCTTCGTGCTCTACTTTGTCTACCTTCTAAATTCTAAGTTGGTATCATAGCTATAAGGTAAGTGCTGGGTGGAGCCGAATTTTTTTTAGAGTCATTTCCATCACCGTGAAGGACACAATGGTTGTATAAGAAGTCACTGCTACTGCATAAGAATCCATGAGTTGTTGGAAGTAGAAGCCATCATTGCTACGAGAGAGCCTGGCAGCTACCGTGAAGAAGCAACGATCTCTGCCGTAAGTGAAGTCTGTCGTGAGTGAAGCAGTGATCCTTTCTGTGCCATGAGTGAAGCAACGATTGCTATGTGTGAACAATCATCGACGAAGAGCGTCCATCACCGATCACCGTGCATAAGTCTGAGTATTTTTTGTAAAGGATTTCAGAATTCTGAGCATCGATCACAGTCACCGATCAAGGATTTCAGAATCGATCACCGTGTAGAGCCTGAAAGAGAGCCATTGTTTCCTGGGAGAGACACTGAGTATTTTTTTCTCAAATCCAAGTCTGCAAAAAAGCATCGATTTCCTCCATCATTGAGAAGCAACGATTTCCACACGCAATTTATGATTTCTTAGAGTCTTGAGATATGTGGTCACCGTGGAGAATCATCGAGGTCAACATTGGAGCTGAACGCTGGAGAGCTTGGTGGGTGAGCTGAAAGGATGATATTTTTTTTTATCCTGTGAGAAATATTGCCACCGCCTATCAGCTGAAGAAGAGGAGCGGTGGTACTTCCTGTCAGCCAAAGGTGAGGAGCAGTGGCACCGCTGAAGCTGTGAAGAGGAAGAGAGGTGCTCAAGCCTCTCCTTGCACCAATTTTAGGTAACGATCCCCTGAACTTCCTTTAACAAGAGGAAGAGGTGTGGTCTTCTTCTTTTTTTCCCGTTGAATATAGTTCAGCTCTTTAGATAAGGAGAACTAAGGTAAAATGGAAATTCCACCTCTTGCTGACACACTTATATCAATGAAGCATCCAAATTAAATGGTGAAAATTTTGTAAATTGGAAATTTAAGATGATGACTATGCTTAAATCCACTAATGCGTGGTCAATTGTGACTGGTGATGAGCCAAGACCTGTAAGTGCCGCATTACTTCCAGATTGGAATAAGCCGTAGTTAAAAGCAAAACTGATATTGAGGATGCCTATTAAAGACAACATAATTCCACATATCAGAAGTTGTATGACATCTAAGGCAACATGGGAAACGCTCAAAGGTCTGTATCAAACAATTGATGCAAATCGGGTTTTGTTTCTCAAAACCAAATTGTTATCAATCAAGATGGAGGTTAATGAAGGGGTAAGCAAATTTATTTCCCGCATTGAGTGATAAATTGGGAGATATATGTGAAGTTGTTAAAAATTTTGATTTAGTAACAGTCACTCTAAAAGGCCTAGTTCCAGACTACAAAGTGTTTATTTCAGAACTTGCAATGAGAGAAAAACCCCCAAATTTTGAAGAACTTATAGGGATTCTAATACAAGAAGAAGAAAGAATGAAGAACTACAATTTGGATGCTGGAGGTTCAAACTTGGCACTGATGGCAAGGGGTCAATATACACACAGAGGAAAACCATGGAGCAGATCATGGAATGGAGACAGAGGCAAACAACGGAATGGAGACAGAGGCAGATTTCATCCAAAACAGAAAGGTGTGGCTTAGAGTGATTCTGATAGAAGTAATGTAGATGGTCATCATTGGTGAAAACCAAGACACCTCAATAGAAATCAATATCAGAAGAAATTTTATAGAAATAGAAACATCAATGGAAGTGACAATGGAAATTTTGCAAATACAAACACCTCTGAAATTAATGATTTTTAAAATATGAGATTGTTTATTTCTGAAGATGCTATGTCTGTCGAAATAGATGATGAGAATGCATGGTTCATAGATTCAGATGCATCTGCACATATGTCTTGTAGGAAAGAATGGTTCGATGAATACAATGAGAAACTTGATGGCACTCATATCTATTTAGGAGATAATAGGTCAAACAAAGTACAAGGTTATGGAATAATAAATGTGAAATTATCTAATGGTCAATTGAAACAAATTCATAATGTCATGTATGTGCCTGGCGTTAATTTAATATTTATTTCAACCATAATCGAGAATGACCTAAAAGTAGAGTTTGGCAAGTACTAGTGTCATATCAAAGATAGTCAAAACCACTAAAAGATTGTTTCTACAGGTTAAAGATGTGGAGGAATGTACAAGCTGGATGTGAGTAAAGATAGTCATCAGGCACTTGCATCCATCGTAATCACCACAGAGGAACTCTGGCATCAAAGGTATGGCCACATTAACCACTATGATCATGTATTACTTCAAAAGAAATCTATGGTTGAAGGTATGCCTGTAATAAAGAATGAACATTTAGAATGTAGTGCATGTGCACTTGGAAAACATCATCGAGATGAATTTCTAGTACATCAAGAAAAGATGAAAACTGTTATGCTTGAACTAATTCATACAGACCTATGTGGACCTATGCAAACTAGATCCTTAGGAGGTGCATCATATTTTATGACATTTATTGATGATAGATCTAGATACACATGGGTGTACTTCATAAGGAGGAAAGGAGATGTATCTGAATACTTCAAGGATTTCAGAACCATGATTGAAAAGCAGATAGAAAAATGCATTAAAATCGTCATATCCGACAATGGTGGTGAATAAGTGTCTGGATCTTTCAAGAAATACTGTAAGGAGAATGGTATCCAACAACAGTTTATAGTATCGCACACTCCTCGGCAAAATGGGATAGTAGAGAGAAAGAACAAAACATTAGTTGAATGTGCATGCATCATGCTCCAAGGTAAGCATATTTCGAATGGTTTTTGGGCAGAAGCTGTGAATACTGTTGTATATTTGAAAAATATCACTTCGACAAAGAAATTAGAATTTCAAACACCATTTGAGGTTTTCAATGGATATAAACCACAAGTTAAGCATCTATGAATCTTTCATTGTAAAGAATTTTATGACATACCAAAAGATGATAGGAGGAAACTAGATGTTAAATCACTTGAATGTGTCTTTGTTGGGTATTGCAATGATCACAAAGCCTATAAGTTGTTTCACCCTAGCACTCATAAATTAATTGCTAGTAGAAATTTGGTGTTCCATGAACATATAGATATAAGTAAAAAAACATAACAATGGCATAGTCTGACTAACAATGATGAATATGTCAAATTAAACTCAATAGCTAAGGAACAAGAAGTGGAAGAGACACAATAGAAGCAGGAGGAACATAATAGTAGAAGCAATGGAAGCAGAAGCAGTAGTGAAAGTAGCAAAAGCAGCATGAGCAGAATAAGTACTTCTACAGTTCAGATGAAGACACGGCAGAAAGCATAAGTATTATGGATGGAACACCTGCAGGTAATGAAATCCTAAGAAGGTCAACAAGACAGACTCATCCCCCTCCAAGGTACAATGAATATGCTCTAATGACTAATTTAATGAATATTAGTGAACCAATAAATTACAAACAAGCCAAAGATAAAGCAGAATGGGTTGAAGCAATGAATGAAGAATATAACTCAATTATGAAAAATCAGACTTGGGAATTAACTGAGTTACCAGAGGATAAGACACCCATAGGCTATAAATGGTTGTTTAAATATAAGCTTAAATCAGATGGTAGCATAGAAATATTTAAAGCAAGACTAGTAGCAAACGGCTATACACAAAAGGATGGAATTGACTTTGAGGATACTTTTGCACCAGTAACAAAACTAAACACAATTAGAGTTCTGGTTGCATTAGCCACATCACATAAATGGAAAATCCATCACAGTAGATGTAAAATCCGCTTTCTTAAATGGTGACTTAAAAGAAGAAGTCTACTTAGTTCATCCTGAAGGTTTTGTACAGAAAGGAGAGGAACATCTTGTATGTAAACTAAAGAAATCTATCTATGGATTAAAATAGGATCCTAGGTCATGGTACATAAAGATTGATACCTTCTTTAATTAGAAAGGTTTAGTTAAAAGAAAAAGTGGCCCCAACCTTTATATGAAGAAATATAAGGAAGGAAATATTTGTTTGATATCTTTATATGTAGATGATCTCATCATTACAGGAAATGCATGTAAGATGATTACAGAAATAAAAAATCAACTGTCACAAGAGTTTGAAATGAAAGACCTTGGAGAATTACACTATTGTTTGGGACTTGAAGTTTGGAGAGAATATGGAAAAACCATGGTCACTCAAAATAAGTATGTGAGGGAAATATTGAATAGATTTAACATGAGTGATTGCAAATAATCAACAATTCCTTTAGAACAGATTGTGAAGTTGTGCAGTCAAGATGGATCAAAGGATGCAGATGGTAATTTGTATCAATAGTTGGTGGGAAGCCTGAATTATCTCACTACCACAAGGCCAGATATATCATATGTAGTCAGCATTTTGAGCCAATTTATGGCTAAACCAAATGACAGCCATTGGAAAGTTGCAAAGAAAGTCCTTAGATATCTGAAAGGGACAGTGAACTTTGGTCTTTTATACACTGATAAGTTTGATGTTCAATTGGCAGGTTTTTCTAATTTTGATTGGGAAGGAAATCTAGATCACAGAAGATCTACTATAGGATATGCATTCAACATTAGATCCAGATTCATATCATGGAGCAGCACGAAACAACCAACTATTTCTCTATCATCCACATAAGCTGAATACAAATCCATGTCTAGTGCAACATGTGAAGTTGTCTGGTTGAGGAGGATTCTTGAAGATATTGGAGAAAAGCAAACATAACCCATAAAATTATATTGTGACAATCAAAGTGCAATCAAATTGGCACACAATCCAGTTTATCATGCAAGGACAAAACACATTGAACTGCAACATCATTTTATCAAAGAAAAGATTGAGTCTAAGGAAATTAAACTTATTTATTGTAACACAAGTGATAATGTCGCCGACATATTTACCAAACCTGTTGGCAAGATTCACTTTGAGATCCTTATGTAGAAATTAGGTGTTGTAGAAAATCCATTTCTACATTAAGGGGGTATGTTGGAATAATGTAGAAATGCTAGGTAGGTGTCTAGTTATTGGGTTGATGTGTACTTTCTATGATTAGCATGTAGAGGTTTCAGATTCACCTTTCTTGGATCTCTGATTTGGTTTGTTGTGACTATCTACACCTATATATTGTAATATGTTCTCAGTTGATAATTAAATTGGTTTGTACCATTCCTTTTTGTAAGCGAGCCTTCATGCTCTACCCTGTCTACCTTCTAAATTCTAAGTTGGTCAACACATCACATGGATGTTCTAAGACCAAAACCATTTAGTTTTTAGAGTGTCTACAAAAGGAGGCACTATTTTGAACAACCGAGAGGGAATGATGGTGGTCACGCAGTGTGGAGAGGGTGCTCCATAAATAAGGGTTATAAAACACAAAGATATTAAGGGTTTTTATGCAACGTTTGAAGATGGTGTTTTCAACAACACACAGTATCAAATATATCCTCTTCAAAAGAGAGACTATATTGGAATTTACCAAACAAAAAGAGAAACAACATACATATAAATTAACAACTTACAACCCTAATTTATGGAAAAATTACCTATGCCAGAGACATAAACTGAATGTCAGAGACATAAACTGAATGCCCTTATAGGTTCTTTTCACACCATGGTTGTTGATGTTGTTAAATTGTTCTTTGAAACTAGCAATCATATGTTGGGCAGAGATAGGTCCACGATTTACAAAGAAAAAAATATGCACGAATAATACATCTTTTGAATATACTATTAGATGTAGGTTCTTCAACAGATCTCTCTTGATTCTCTCTTTTTGATCATTGATTCTTAATAGGTGTTCAAATCCATGAATCAATGGTCTTCATCTATTTATTCACTAATATCTTTTTGTGCGATCTCAATATTGCTGGTAGTTGTTTGAAAATATCTTGCTCAATGTGTTGTTGCAGGCATGCTTGCACATTCATGTTGAGTAACACATCTTTTGACAAAAAAAAACTAGATCTAGGGAACCTGACCAGGATTATACTACAGTCAGTCACCATTGCCAGCATTGTACCCATCTCTGTACAATGGTAAGAATTATACTAGCACAACAATTCTACTATTGTCAGTCACCATTTCTAGCTCTGTACAATGGTAAGAATTATATTAGCATAGTAACAAGTAAAGTGGTTGGTGAATGTTGATAGGCACAACCAACCAATTAGTTTTGTAAAGGGTGAATGTTATAGGCACAACCAACCAATTAGTTTTGTAAATATAGCTGCCTATTAAACAAAGATTAAAATATAGAATTTTATATACATTATTCATTTGATTTAATATAAGCACAAAACAAATACTATTTAATTAAAAAAACTGATATAAAAACAAATGGTTATCCTTTTCTTCAACCACACTTTAATCCTAAGGTTAAATACATTTAAGCATAACAATATACCAGTACCATGAAATAAATCCCTGCTATACACTTGTTGAGTTAATCTTGTTGATCCCCTGAATCAAATCCAAAATCTGAAATAAAATCTAAACTAGCACACCCACAAGTCAAGTGGTCTATGAACACAGATAAGTGTAGCTAGTCACATAGTTTTGTAAATATGGGTGGATGTTAAACAAATATTAAACTAATTAAAGATCCTTATAAATATTCATTTAAGGTCTAACATAAATATTAAACTAAGAAAAAGAAAAGATAAAACAAATACTATTTAGTACATAATGAATAAAATACAAAAACTAATACTAAGTATAAAACTTTAGTGAATTATAGATTTATAAATAATTAAATAGTGAAGGCGACCATGAAATGATACACTCGAGTTAATCTTGTTGATCCACTCAAGGAAGTCCAAAATATGAGATAATATCTAAACACCTATCGGTGTAATAACTATGAGCATAACCATATCTCAAACCGGTGTTTATAAATCGTGAAAAAATTTGAACCCTTGCGACCCCCGTTTGCACAATGCACTTAGAGAGGAGGAAGAACAATCAACCACAATCATTACATAAACATTCTACAATAGTTTATTAAATATATCATATCTGATGCAACACACTACACAGAAATATGGAAGACTCAACATGTTTCATCCACACTACCTAAGACACACATCGCATACATATCATACCAAATAATAAGTTTAAACTTCTAGAACAATTATCAATTAGCCAGAGATGATAAATTCACCTAGTCAATTAGCATCAAGGAAGACAGATGATAAACCGATGCTAAAGATAGTTTTCACAGTAGAAGTACTAGCAACAAATAACATGAGAATTAGAATACCTCCAATGCAGGGATCCACTCGCTTAGTCTACCATCATATGCCTTTATCCTCTAGATGAGGAGTACATTCACAAATTTTTTTATGGTAGATGGATATTCGAGGAGAAGAGCTTCTCCAAGTCTAACTAGCGGTGAATACGTCAACTATACCAAATTTATTGACACAATCATAGCACTTCAATCATAGTTAATGCAATTGAGAGGATAGGCCAAATGTATTCAATAATGCAAGACCTGGTCTCTCAACTCCATGCACCAGTATGTCTTAATCTCCATCTCGGGTCACACTCATTGTTATCAACCAAAATGGCACTTCTCTGTCTGAGTACTGACATCCAATATATCGAGACACAAAAGGACAAATAGGATTGAAGTAGCCAAAACACTATAGATGTGCATGACTATTGATACATAATCTCCTTACCATATTAATATATTTTTATTTGAAGATTAGGGTTGCACATGCGAGTATTTGCATTACAACTTACGTGTCACACGCCAGTGTTTGCATTGCAACCCGTGTTTGCATTGAACACGCAAGTTTCCTTAAAGCAAGGAGCATGTCACACATGCCTTTCCTATATTAATACTCACGTGTACCTTAATTTAATGTTAAAAAATCTAAATCACGATTAGTCGAGATCAGTTGAGTCCCTAATCATAACTTTCTTAGTTGTCTCAACCATCCTAACCTTCAAAAGTTCTCTATTTCTCCATGTATAAATAGAGGGAATGGGATGGGGATAATTAATCATTCTTATTAGAGAAAATTTATGCTAGTGGTATGCCTTCAGGCAGGCTTGGAGCAACAGAAGTCAGTGTCCTCGATTTGCAAAGGATTCCTTATTTTAGAAGCTGGGTTGTAATCTCACCATTCTCTGTTTATTAATAACGAAAGTTATTCTTCCAATATTTGTGTTGTTGCATTATTGTGTATGATGAATTATGAATTGTTTCAATTATTTTATTATGAATATGAATCTCATTAACCATTGATATATATACAAGATATTGATGGAAGAATTTTTTCTTTGCAGGTGAATTGGAGAATCCCTGGAAGCTTTGGAAGAGACTGAAGCAGGAGAAGACAAAGCTTGGATCAACCGTCATAAACTAGGTTTTCCAAGTCTACTTCCTATTCCTATTTCAATTTCTACATAAGCTGATTGTTTGCAAGTATCTTAGTAAGTTGGTAACCCCAGAGACCCTAGGTTACAAGGGTGCATTGTCCTGAATAACACACATGCACTAAAATGAAAACCATAAAGATAGGTAGACCGACATAGGTTGGAATGCATTAGAAATTAAGCACAATCCATGGGCTCACAAGGCTCTCATACCATTGTTAAAGTTTCCAGGTGCAATGGAAAACAAAAAGCAGAATTGACTAACACAAAGCCAATTAACACAAGAGATGGCCTACATTTCTCATCATTAAATGTACATAAAAATACATGAGATGACCCTTGGTTTCCAAATTTTGAAGTGTCTCGTGGACTCCCAAATACTTTACCTATTCACCATGACACTTAGTTTCCAACTCATGTGAATGGTGGTAAAAATAACACTAACCCTAAAGGATTAAGTATTCCAACAGTTTGTAAGGATGATGAGTGGTTTTCTAGTTCACATTTCCTTCCATCATAGGTGGTTCTCATATAACAAAAAGTGGTATTCTGGAACCAAATCTCTCCTTCCTACATGCCAACACATGTTCTAATTACCTCCTTGTGAATGGACCTGATATGTCCCTCCATGGGACTACGTCTATTCTCAACCATTCGTGGCATCTTACCTCAAAAAAACCTCAAATCACTTTACTTTCCGTAGATGGTCCAGATCACACGATGATACTTGAGTGTTTAGGTCTTAGACATTCACAATAAGTCCTCCAAAATAAGCCTCATGATTCTCCCCACCCTACAAATGGTGAGGATCTCCTCAATCAACATGTTCGATCAATTCGGTCCATTCATGGAACTCCATTAAATTATATCTTGTGCAACTCTTTCCCCACAAAGACTGATGATGAGGCCACATAAAGTTGCTTGATGAATATGATCCATTCATGGAAGTACCCCAATGATTAATCCCTGACCTTCTCAACCTACATTAATGGTCATATCTTGGCCATTGGTACTTTCTTGGTTGCTCTCATCTATTCACAATATACCCCTAATCTAGCCACACTCACTCAAACTCATCTAGAATTAGGCTAAGAAATTTTATCCTTTTGGTTTCTCCACATCACATTTCCCATCCACATGGATAACCCACATAAGGGTCCATCCATCCACGTAGATCCCCCACATCACTTATTGTCTACGTGACATCAATGGGGTCCACTTTAGGTTTTCCAAAAATTTTCAAGTTTTCCATAGTTTTATATCATCGAGGTCTTGATAGGTGACCTTCTCAGATGATTACACATGGAATTTTTCCTTAACCAGTGCACCTCTTGATTTACATTACGCACCCCTTCGACCAAACTTGACTTGTGTCAATTGTCTAGTGACTCAATTCCATTGGTGTAGGATTTTGTTAATGGATATAAATCCATTCCTAAATATAATTCACCATGGTTTCACCATGATAGTGCCTCTAATGGTGTTCATTCTTGGCCCTAGAACCCAAAAAAACCCTATTGTCTAGAAAGGCCAAACTAAACCAATTCAAGTGTTCAATGACTTTTTCCAAGATTCAACCATTAAGGTATTCTCCAAGTAGTTCCTAGGAAATATTTGACCAAACAAACTCTAACCCATTGGATTCCCAATGTCACAACCTTGATCTTTGATGCCACTCTCTCATGTCCCCAACCACCTCCATGACCCTTCAATGTTTGTGAGAGACTTAAATATATTCTTTCAACCTATCAAAACCCTCTTGTAAACTATCCTCTCAAAGTCGGTAACCCTTACCCAGACTAGCTTAGCATGTACAACAATAGGAAATACAAATGCATATGCATATATGTGCATGAACAAACAAGATTCATACACACTCATCATTCATAATTAAGTATATTCATAACCATAGAACAAACATAAACATAGACATTGCATAACAAAACAACAATGAAAACTGATCTAAGAAACTAGTTGTGTAGGATAAAAAATCCACCCAACCATAGGTATCAAACTTTGATACCACTATTGAGCCGAGCTATGAGGCCACCAAAGCAAAGGACACCTGTAGGATTTTATCTCCTATCCCAACACCCATTTACTCTAAATGGTTAGCCAACTTCTCTTCCAAATCTTCTATATGAATCTCACTTGGCCATCATAGCCATGGAACGTCTTCCAACTTCCCAACGCAACACATGGAAGGAATTCCCCTTTATTTATTTATAGTTTCGTTAAGGAATATGACTTGTGGAATGGTTACCAGTGTGTGCACTAAGAGTACAAGTTACTGTATTCCTTTCAAGCATTCAAGGTAGAAATTAACCATGGATTCTCAAGCATCTCATGAGTAGTAAATCTCAAAAAATGCTTCCAACTATATCTGGCCTCTGTGTTCCCTACAACTAACCTAGTTACACTCTTTCTACCACTCCGTGGATTTTCCTATCATGGTATCAACTCAACTTAGCATGATCTGAGATCTTGTTTAAAGGCTTTTCTACTTGGCTCCCTTGATAGGTTCGAAGGAGAGAATCCATATGGAGATGAGAAGGGTGGTCGAAAATGCTATCGGCATTGCTTATGATCCTTGGACAAAGGAATATTACAAGGTCCAACAAGGATATTCAACCCATTTCATAATTATGAGAGGACTCCCTTACCAACCTCACACAGATATTCAATGATTGAATAAAATAAGGAAATTGAATCCTTCAAGGCATATGGAAGAATTAGATAGGTTCTAGTGTTGACACATGGAATCATAGGGTTACTCTCCAATATGAATCCTCTTTGTTCTTATCCTCTCTAGGAATCATAGCATCTCATAGTTGGTTCCCTCCATAAATGTATTGGAGATTTCATATTATTTTTTAGCATAATATTTACATAGATTGAGTCAACATGACAAGTCATCCACATGGGCCAACAGACACATCTACATTATACAAGACCATCCATTCACTAGTGGGGCCTTGGCCTTGAGCACCACACTAGTAATCCATACTTTTTATATTTACATCATTTACAAAATCCGATTAGGTACATTCTAATTGTCAAAACTAGGATGTTACTATCCATCATTAGAATAGTAAGTTGATGGATGGAAGGGTAAAAAGATCACTACTCATTAATACCAAGAATGAAATGAAAGAAACCCTATAATATAATGGAGTCAATTAGGATTAAAACCATTCTTGAAAACATGACTCAAATACCTAAAAACGCATTACCACTATAGTAAGAAAAAATGAAATCTGAAAGGATAATTTATTATTTCATTTTACAGGGGCTCTTAATTTTGTCTCATTTTCTTGGCTTGTAGTATGGATAATTATGAATACCTCTTGTAATGCCCCTTACTGTATTCATTTTAACTTATTTTATTTGTTTATGAAAGTGAATTCATTTAAAATTTTGAATTATGGTCTTTACCATTTCTTTAAAACTTTTCATTATCTTGAGTTCAATTCCCCCATCCCTCAAGGTGTTCCTACGCCACAAAAAAATTCCAACTCCTCATAAAATTCTATGGATTAGATTTATACATCCAATGATTTGGGTAAAAAAACCATTAAATCTTGAATTCTAGATGTCAAAATAAAAAACGTTTTACAAATATTGTGGATCTTATCTTAATTTTAATATAATGAAGTGTTTCCAAATTTGTTTTACATTACAAATTTTGTAGTATAACATGAAATTTGACAATTTTAGTAATCACATTGAGAGTATAACTAATATATTGCATGCGTTGGGGAACCATTTCATATGAACTACATAACATAAAGAAAAATGGCAGAAGGAAACTATATTCCAAGCAAAGAGGTGGTGTCTAAAGACACTGTAACAACACTTAAGCATAACACATTGTGATCAGAAAATCACAATGCATAATTTAAATATTATAATTCGATATCAACACAACCCATAGGTTCGTTATTTTTGTACTATATCCAATCTAAAAATTAGAGATACTAACTCAAAGTCCAAGGAAGTAAGTGAATAATTTGAAACTAGGTGCAATTACTAGCTTTTGTAAGCCAAAATCTGCTTGTTTCCAAGTAGTTCCAAATGGCATAAAAACCAAACTATTTTCTAATATGTATCAGATGGTGGGACCTGTTGTTATACCTAAATCTCATCACCACCATGTGCAGAGAACCCAAACATCAGATTAGCCCTCAAATCCCAAAATATGAAGTGAAATACTATTTTATCCTCATTGCTTCCAGTTTTACAAGCATAAGTTGAGCACCACCTTCGACCAGCTAGCAAGGCGCGTTACCTCCTTCATAAAACTTAGGTAACACTTTCTGTCTCTTGACACTAAGCGGTGCCACCGCTTATGGCCTGTATATAATGAGCGGTTATGCCCTAGCACCACCCTGTTATAGTGGAGGAGAAGCGGTACCCTTGGTAAAAAGTGAAAAAGAGAAGTCTTCACGAAAATTCTCGAAGAGAGGCTTCATGGAAACCTCATCCCTACCTCCTAGGGATACCTAGACTCGAGATCCATCCTTTTGGGACCTCCCTTCCACCTCATCCACAAGTTTCTCAACCATCTCTATCCATCCCAAGCCTATAAAAGCAAGCTCATTTTCCATGGTTGAGGAGAGAGTAAAGTTATGTTGTTGCTTTGACATTCTGGCCTAAATCAGTTGAGTGAGCTTGAGGGAGCAAGTTGGAGCTACTGGGGACAAGATGTTGGATTTGTGAAGAGTACATCGACACTCAAGCATAGGTTGTAAACTTCTTCTCTATTATTTAATGCAAAATTGGTTCCTTTCCCATAAGATATATTGTGTTATTATTGTATGTTTTATTATTGAATTTCTTAGTCATCAATATAGAATAGTGGATTATATTTTGGTTTTATTTGATCTTGTTTGTTGTTTTCTTGTGATTATGCCAGTACATCCGTGAAGGATCATCTTTACAGGAAACAAATACACCATTACATCAAAGAGTCTTGATTCCAGATCTCCACCCATTCTAGGGAATGTCTTCCAATCTTGTCATGTACCATTTGTTCTAGATTTGAACCATTTAGACTAGAGGAACAACTCTTGTCCGCAGGAGGTGCAAAATTCCTAGCAACAAATCTGGTGACTCTGTTGGGGAAGAGCTTTAGCTGATCTGATCTTTCTTAGTCTTTTCAAACGCTTGTCCAAAATCCAAGCTCCGGTTCTTTATCAGTTCAATCAGATCCACTAGTTGATCTAGTGAGATTTTGGTTTGGTATCATCGGATATGTTTATATGTGGGTTTTTCTCACTTTCTGTGCTTTCAATTACTGTTAATTTGTGATTTAAATTCCAATTGCACACTAATTAATTTTACTTTTTTCGCAATTTTATTTGTTTTGGACATCTACAGGGAACCGCACATACACAGTGGGAAATAAGTAGTGCCACCGCCTAAACTCAATTAGCAGAACACGGTGCCACTACATGTGATCAGCAATCAAGAAGCGGTGCTCTTGCAGAACCGCTCTGTCAGTGACCCTCTAGAAGCGGTGCCAGGTAGGATTTTCTAGACTTGTTTTTTCAAAGTTTTTTGTAAAAATTTTCGTTGAGTTGCTTTCAGTTCTGAGTGTCTAGGTTTGTCTTAAAGAGATATGAGTGTTTAAATGTCAAATTGGATGTGGTAAAAGGCTTATTTTGTTGAAATCAAAGAGCTAGGATAGACTCATCTTTTCATTTGTTTGTACGCTTGTTTTTAAATTTTTCGAAAAGAGTGTTTTTTGGGAGCTTAGCATTAGTTAGATCTCAGTCTTCTTAATAAATCTGAAAAGAAAGACTTGATTGATTGGTTTCTTGTTTTCATTTTTCATTTTAGTTTGTGAAGGAATTCCTTTTGCTTTGGAAAAATAATTTTTTTTGTTGAGACTTTGTTCATATTTTTGTTTGAGGACGAATTATTGGACCTCTGATTAGCTTCATCAACTTTCAGATCTCCATCTTTCTTCTCTTTCTTTTACATTCTGATCTCATCAAAAGAAAAATATTAGTGGTTTTAAGTTAGATCTTTCTAGTTTTAAAAGGAAAAATTGAAAAATTATTGATTATACATTTGAGTGGCTTTTTGTATTTCTTCTTAGAAAAAGAGATCTTACCCTATTTTGCTTGCTTTCAAAATCAATTTGAAGTTTGTTGCTTGTTTTTCTTTCTCTGAAAAAATATTTGTTTATTGTAGTTGTTTGGGGAAATTTTTGGTTTTGAAACAGAAATTGAAAAGAAAAATACTCTCTCCTTCCCGTAAGTAGGCATGTCTTGAATGGTAAAGTGAAAGTATTTGCATGGATTTACATTTCTATCAGAACTCCATGCATTCACCTAACCGCTCAAGTTAAAATTAACAATAGTTATAGGTCTAAAATTGTATAGAAATTTGAGTGATAAGTTAGTGACGTGTTCCGGCGTCGTATAACGTAGGAGTTGTCGTTATTTTCCTGCATTGCAACCTGGGAATTGCGCAGTTCTTCAACGTACCTTAAGTATATCGAACAACCTTTAACGTACCCTTGAGGTATATAGAAAGGTACTTCACATACCCTTGAGGTATATAGAAAGGTACTTCACGTACTCGATTGTATATCGGAAGGCCCCTTGTGGATGGTTGTGCATTAGACAACACTATGACGGATTTTGAGCTCCCACGTACCTTGCGTATATCGGGAGACCCTACTAGGACTCCTTGTCTAACTGAGAAAAACCCTTTGGTCGTATTGCTTGGGGCAATACACCGAGAACAACAGTCGGGGAGATTACAATGCACATACCTTGAGTATATCGCAAGTTGCACCTTCTTAACAATCCTGGTGATAGACTGACTATTTTGAGCTCATCCTATCATTTATTAAGTTTTTCTTGTGGCATGTACCTTGTGTAGGAGAAGAATTTGTGTGATTTTTTCTTAGTTTTGAAACCCTAGGTTAGGATTTAGTGACTTTTTCAATCTGGCTGAGTTTCAATTGAGACGATCTAGAAGAATCCAAGGCTTACCACCCGACTTTCCACCTGCAACAGGGGAAAGCCCACTTTCCAGCTGCAACTGACTCCCGTACGGGGGAAAATCCGGTTGTAGAAAGTAGAGATCAATTCACTTCTTATGTTACTCCCTTGGTCCAACAGTCTCCCGTAGGTGACACTTCTTTTCATTCTTTGATGGAAGGTCAGAATGATAGTATTAATGAAGTTGAGTATGGCCATGATGCTCCTTTTTGGAGAACTTCTATGGGTCAATCCATTTCCAAGTTTAGGGTTATTAGAACCTCTTTTGAAAACCCTCCTCTGAATGAGGGTGCATATAGGAGAATTCAAGAGTCACTTAATCGTGCTCGTAATTTTCAAGAGAGGATGGACAAGGTTTTGGCTACCCCTATACCTCATAAAGAACCTATGTTAGCTCTTTTACCCCGTTTGATAGACCCATGGCCTTCTAGATATAGTCCCCTTTCTGATGATTCTCCATCTCGTGGCATGTCTCCTCATGACCCGGGTCAAACCTCCAACCCTACATTTTTAAATCCTAGGTTTGCTTCTAGTTGTCCCATACCCTCTATAGCTGGGGGGAAACCCTTAGATTAAGTGGTGTTAGTACCTTCTAATGCCGGGGGGTGACCCCCAGTGCACCCTACGTTATCAGTTAGTGGATTTGTTACTAGTACTAGGCCGACCTCTACTGCAGGGAAATCTGCAGTGTATGTTCCTCCCACCCACACCAATATGGTAATCCTTCCATTGAGTTCAGGCCAACCCTTAGGGGTACAACCTATAGTCAACCAGACTTCTTGGGGTTATGGATACCTATCAAATCAATTACCTGTAGTAAACATGAATTATCAACCTACATCTACAGGAACTATGTATTCTAGAATCCTTTACCCAGGAAACACGTTTACACCATGGGGGAAACCTAACTAGTTCTGCATGTCGCAAATGGGAGCAATGCATATTATTACTACTAGAGGTGTTGGAGGACCTCCTTATGGTGGCCCACCCTTTGGAGGTCCACCAGGAGGAGTTCCACCTAGCGGAGGTCTGCCTTACGGAGGACCACCACCTAGAGGCCCACCATTTGGAGGCCCACCACCCGGAGGCCCACCCTCTGGGGGTCCACTTCCTGGAGATCCTCCTTTCGAAGGAACACCACCTAGAGGACCACCACCTAGCGAACCTCCACCTAGAGGCCCACCTCGTGGAGGCCCATCCCTTTTAGGTGGATCTTCGATAGGTTCATCATCTAATCAACCAAATCAATATCCCATATATCAGTTAGCTTATGGTCCTACTGGTACACATATGCCTTATCAATATTATCAGTATGTGGAAACCTAATTGACAATTACCTTTCTTGGCAACTTTGGACATACATGATTTGTCCAAGTTGATAAATGATCCCATTCGACATAACCCTGCATGGCCCGCTATTCCGGTAAAATTGCCATAAGACATTCCCAAGTTTGATGGAAAGTAGGGAGATGATCCCAAGAACCATGTTATGACCTTCCATCTATAGTGTTCCTCAAAATTCTTTATGGATGATTCTGTTTGTTTAAGACTCTTCCAGCACACTGATTGGCATGGCTGTGAAGTGGTACATTGAACTTCCACAACATTCGTTTGTGAATTTTAGCTCTTTGGCAAATGTTTTCCTTACGCAATTTCAGCTACCCATTCGTTATGAAACGGGTACAGATCTTTTAACTTCACTCTGTCAGAATACCTCCACGTACATATCAGACCATATCCAGGAGTGGAGAAGGTGGAGACGGCTTATTAAAGCTCCCAGCACAGACCAACTACCAGTTGATTGGTTCACTGAGTCATTGTTGCCTCCTATCACCTGAAATGTGGCTATGGGTGGTGCTATTACTGAAGAGCAGGCTATCAGTCACACTCAGTATCTGGATTTGGTCTATTTCCAATCCTGAATGATGTATGACTTAATTCCTCAAGCTCCTCGCCCCAGCACAGATCCCGCTAAGCCACCAGTAGAAACTCTTGTTGATGGGGTGGTTGGTTCAATCCAACTCTCATCGACAGTGAAACTGCCAAGCAACCAAATGCTTCTACCACTGCTCCTTTGACTCCTACAGTTTCCGTCGAAGTGAATGCCATTCAAAGTTCATAGACATCAAACAACAAGAAATAAGGAAAAGGTAAAAACAAGAAACCTGGAAACCAACAGGAAAATACTAAACCGATGACCAATGAGAATGATAAAGGGAGGAGGAAAGCCAAATATCCCTGCTTATTGTATGGAGGAGATCACTTCACAAAATAATTCCCTCGTCGTGACAAGATTAGTAAATTTTTGAATAGTAACCCCACACCAATAGTTCTTACTAATCCTTTTCCCTCTCAACAGCAATTGATAGACCATATGTCTAATCATGGGACCTCCAATTCCATGGAAGAAATTAGAATGATTTCTTTCGAGACCATCAATTTGAATACTCGTAGTCATTCATATGACAAGCCAGTAGAGAAGAAGGATGGAAATCCTTCTTCCGATAAAGTTCCTTTTACTAGTTCTCCCCCATCTTCATCTAATGGCCCTCTCGTGATCGAAAAACCTAATCTTGATTTAATTTTATGACCACCTAAGGCCACCCTCAGGAAGTATGTTTTCAATTCCAATGCCCAAGCTGCACAATTTTATAATGTTGTTGAAAATTTAGCTCAGGAACCCTGCGCGATGTCTACCCTTTAGGTACTCCAAAGTTATCCAACACAACGTAAAAACCTGCTAACATCTTTGGGGGCATTAGACCCAAATAATACCAACTTGATCCATTTCAACGTAAAGAACAATAAATCCATATTACCTCACCAACTCGCATTTCAAATTTCCTTTAGAGTAGTTAAGAGAAAGGTCCATCGGACTGTTATGGATGAAGGAGCTTCAACCTCAGTCTTGTCTATAGACTGTTGGAGATCCATTAGTTCTCATGAGGTTATGAAGTTGCCTACTACCTTAAAATATTTTGATGGATGAGGTTTCAAGTCCGTGGTCTATTTCCAACACATTCAATCGAGCTTGGGGGCAAGACTATTTCCATTCAAGTGGAATTGTTTGATTCCCTGTTAGATTACAATATTATATTGGGTAGAAATTGGTTTTATGCTATGACCGTTATCGCTTCAACTGTATTTCAAACTCTCAAATTTCCACATTTGGGGAAGATTGTGACTATTGATCAACTTGACTATTGTACGCTGGATGTTACGACCCCTACAACGAATAACATCCCTATGCTAGGTCAGTCCCCTCCTCTTTATCAGTCAATTGGGATAGGTATGATGAAAGACTCCACCCTTATGGTGTGTTTCCGTCAGCCCCTCCTAGTACATAAGTGGTGGCAGTAAATATGATTTCCACAACTGGCTATAGAACCAAGGGCAAATAAATTGTTGAGTCATCCTCTCTTGGCCTGTATGAAGTAATGTACGATGCTGTCCAATCTATTTCCGATGACCATATTGATGACCTTCATCTCGTGGCTTCGGATCCTTACCATATACCTTATTGGTTAGAACCGTCTCTTCCCACTCTAGATTATCTCATGCATAATTTTCCTTCAGATGAGTCCATTATGGAGATCATGAGTGAGAATGAACCTATAATATGGGAAGATCATCACCATCTATCTTCTTTTCTTTCCAACGCCACTTTGATGGGTTTTGACCTCAAATCACTTATCAGTACTGATATTGTCAACCATCTACAAACACCTGTATTGTTGCAAAATACTGAATCCGAAGGAAATCTATGCAACATTACTAAAACAACCTCAATTGACATATCAATCAAACCTGGAACCATTGAGAATGTTCATGTAGGGAAGAACTACTCAAAAGAAGAAACTAAATCATATAGAGCATTATTCAAAGAATTCTGATATATTTTTTCCTGAACTTGTGAAGAGATGGTTGGGATAGACCCGTCTATTGTGGTTCATGAAATTAAAACCTATCCCACGGCCAGACCTGTCAGGCAGAAATTACGTCAAGTCCATCCCTAGAAGGCTACGATTATTAAAGCCGAAGTAGAAAAACTTATGAAGGTAGGATTTATTTATCCTGTACCCCTGACAGAATGGGTATCTAACATTGTCCATGTGAACAAAAAGTAGGGCACCATTAGAGCCTGTATCAATTTTTGAGACCTGAACAAAGCTTGTCCCAAAGGCAATTTCTCGACTCCACATATCGATCAGATTATCAACAACTGTGCTGGAAGTGTCATCTTTTCATTAATAGATGGATTTTCTGTCTACAATCAGATTGAGATATTTCTCGCCAATCAGCACAAAATGACATTTATATGCCCGTGGGGAACCTTTGCCTATAGGAAGTTACCCTTTGGCCTCAAGAACACCGGAGCTACGTTCCAACGTGCTATGTCCTATGCATTTCACGATATTTGTGGAGTATTTGTGGAGCCATACCTTGATGATCTCCCAGCACATTCACAGCAATGGGAAGACCACCCGTAGCATCTTAGGGACATTTTCTAGATATGTCATCATTATAACATACAGCTCAATCCACACAAATGTATTTTTTGCTTTGAGATGGGATGTCTTATTGGATTTGTGGTTTCTAAGGATGGCATCCTAATTGATCCACTAAAGATTGCTGCTATATTGGACCTACCTGCCCCAACAAACATTGTTGAGATCCAAAGTTTGCAGGGGAATGCATACTTTCTTCGTTGTTTCGTTTGCAATTTCGTTGAGAAAACGCATGGTTATATGCATCTCATGAAGAAGAACACTCCATTCTCCTGGGATGACCAGGACCAGTGAGACTTTGATAATCTCAAGCATGGTCTGACTCATTCACTCGTGATACACCCCTCAAATTATTCAAAGGACTTTCTATTGTATGTTACTTCCTCCACTACTACCATTGGAATGGTTTTAGCGTAGGAGGATCCCAATGATTAGGAACGCATCATATATTATGCTAGTAAGAATCTCATTGATTCTGAAACCTGATACTCACATGTGGAGAAGTTAGCATTGGCTACGGTCATTGCTGTTCAAAAATTTCATCATTACATCTTACTTCACACTACCACGGTACTTGTAGATCAAAACCCTGTGTACTACATCCTAAATCGTCAAGTGCTAGGGGAGAAACATTACCATTGGATTTTCATCCTACAAGAATTCGACCTTTAGTTTCCCAAGGCCACTTCAAAGAAATCCTTGGTCTTTGCAGAGCTGATGTGTGACCTTCCCTATGATTTGATGGATACTGAGCCCAATGATTCATTTTCGGATGAATTCTTATTCTTGATAAGCACAACTGACCCATGGGATGGAGATTTGATCATCTATCTCAAAACTCAAATATTTCAGCCCAATATATCCCATGACGATCGTCGCCGTATCCCTCACCACGCAAAGTACTACCTCATCTTAAATGATACATTGTATAGACGTGGTATCGATTCCATTCTCCGACGATGCCTTACACATGAATAGGTTGAATAGGTCCTTAATGATTTCCACTCTGGAGCATGTGGTGGTTATCTTTATGGGATGGATACAGCCCAGAAAATCCTACGCGCTAGCTATTTCTAGACTTCAATCTTCAAAGGATGCCATGAAGCTGTTAAGAAATAACCACCTTGGAAACATTTCTATTTGAAAAGCGAACCCACCCTTCTCCTTTACACCCCGACATTGCGGTTAACCCTTTTTCCAAATGGGGTATTGGCTTTATGCATTGTAATCCTACCTCAGCCGAGGGGCATGGTTACATCATTGTAGCCGTTGATTATTTCATGAAATGGCCTGAGGCTATGCCTACGTATGCAGAGGATGGTAAGACTGCCACCCTCTTCTTATTTAATCATGTGATAGCTAGGTTTGGAGTCCCACAGTCTATAGTCACTAGCCACGGATCGCATTTTTGGAATCAGATGATGACCGAGTTAAGTACCAAGCTGGGTTTTTGCCATGAAAACTCAACTCCTTACTATCCGCAAGCTAATGGTCAGGTCGAGGCCATTAACAAAGTTTTAAAAACTATGCCGTGGAGGATGGTTGGAGATCATAAATCCAACTGGCACCTGACTCTCTTTTCTTCTCTCTGGGCTTGTAGGAATTTGGTAAAAATAGTGACTGGTTTCACACCTTTTCAGTAGTTTACGAAATATAAGTTGTCCTTCCTATCCAATGCCAGATTTCATCACTCAAACTCATGGCAAAACTTCTTCCAAACACTTCCACCAAGGAAGAGATATTTCTATACCTGACTAATCTTGACGAAACTAGAAGATATGATGCCTTAGCTAATGAGGCACATAAGAAACGTGTCAAGGCACAGTATGATAAATCTATTTAGCCTCATGCTTTTAATGAAGGTGACCTAGTTTTGACCTACTATCAGAGACACAATAAACTAGGAAAAGGGAAGTTCGAGTCAATGTGGTATGGTCCCTTTGTCGTCAACAAAGTTTTAGAGAAAGGGGCTTATGAGCTCATGGATTATGATGGGATACCCTTCGGGAAACCTCGCAATGGGTTGTACTTGAAGAGGTACTATGCTTAAATCATTTTGGTATGGTACCTTGTATATATGTATATTTTTGGCTTTAGTGTGTTGTGTCTTGATTCAATATGGCTTTGAGTTTAGTGTTTGAATTCTTTATACCATGTTTTGGTTATGCAGATTGGGTGGAATTTTACGGCTTCCTTGATGGTGCTTGCCATCATGCCTTGAACCTTGCTTCAGCTTCTTGGGTTCTCTATTCCCCGACTCATTCCTTGATCAATTCATGAGTGGTTTGTATTGGTCCTGTTGTGTTGAGGCTTGGAAAATCACAGATAACAACAGTTAGGGATTCTCCCCATTAAATGTTCCCAACTAGACCGTTACTATTTGGTATGGGGAATCCATTCGGTTTACAGTCCGGCTACTGTAGGTCAA
Organism: Pseudotsuga menziesii; assembly: GCA_001517045.1. Classification (NCBI taxonomy): domain Eukaryota; kingdom Viridiplantae; phylum Streptophyta; class Pinopsida; order Pinales; family Pinaceae; genus Pseudotsuga; species Pseudotsuga menziesii. The sequence goes on from LPNX010736702.1 coordinate 92,890, forward strand.
GTAACAAAAATAAAAGGTTTTACCGGTTACGGCCTGGTCCACCATATATATTTTTAGTTTTTTGAATTTAAGTATGATGTGCAAGTGCCTATCTAAAAATGCAGATTGATAGAGAATACGAGGAGCGGTCACAATGTGATGCGCATGTTCTTACCTCTTGTCTTAAATATCTCACATCTAAATCACACACAACAAGAAAACTAAAATTAACTAACTAACCTATCCCTAAGGAGCAAAATTATCATTTATCAATGAGTAATGTATTTCTATGCATGCATTAATAAAAATCACAGGTAGCTATTACTTATTCCAGAACACATGAACATTAATAGAAGAATGAACAACAAGATACGTTATTGTTTATGCAAAGCATTCATTACTCACAATGGAAATTTCATAGAATAAACTAGAGTGCATTCATAACATGAACATAGGTTCAAAGAGTTAGAATGATATCACAGTTAATGGACATAAACTGGAAACGAAATAGTTCACATTCAACATATCCATAGCACAACATTTGAAACATCCCACCAAGATTTCTCCAACAGGAAACTTGTAATTATTTATTGCAAAAGGAAATAGTTCTTCTTACAACATACTCTCACAAATCTATCTGGGAAAAGTCCTCTTCTACATGTAACTCTCCTATACTTATACAAAAAGGCAAAACTTTTGGGTTGCCCCAAATGAATTTTGGGCTTCCCCAACTTTTCAATCCCAAATTTTGTCTTGTAGCGAGTGCTCATATATTATACAATATATTACATTTAAAACAAAAATTTAATAGAGCACTTTTATGAAGAGGGCCCCGCTTGGTCATTAATGAAATTTTTCCACGCCTGGGACTCTGCCGCTATGCTTTCAAAATATGAGGGTTCAAGAAAACACATGTTTATCTCATACTTAGTACCTTGATTCTTAATTACTTCTACTCTTGTCAGACTCAGGCGTAGTTGATCTTCAAGTAATTGGATGCTTACTATTGCATGAGCTACTACATTCTTCATAATTTGCTCATCCAGATCCTTGACTTATTGGATCTCCTGCTCGTCTGCCTAATACCTATTCTGTAGATGTTCTATGAACATCTCATGTTCTGGTATCATATCCAATCTTCTTTCTGCAGCAACCTGGCATCTATTGTATGTGACTAGCACTCTTTTGCAGTATTCCATACATGCTCCTCTCGTTTTCTTCACCATTTTCTTGAATTCTTCTGCAGTATTGATGCCAAACTCCAACAAATCATAATCTCACTTTAAACTTTGCCGATCTTTAACTGGTAGCTCTGTAGGGGTCTCCTCATTTGTCTCTATCCACACTATTCTCCCTATTAGAATCTCTTGATATCTGTCTACAAAATACGACGTGGTGTCCAATATTTCTTCCAATCTACTATCTTTCTATAAGATTTTACATCTTTCTTCCTCAATACACATTTGCAGCTGGAGGATTCTCCTTTGTTGAGATAGGACATGTTCCTTCAAAGGCTGGACATCAGTCTTCTGTTCACTGGCATCTTTCAATGATGTTGTCAATGAAGCATTTTGTCCCTCCAAAACTGCTACCTGCATTTGATACTGTTTCTCTCTTTCTTCCATGGCAGCCTTCAATGATTCTAACTCACTGACTCTATTTTGTAACTTGGTCTTCTCTGCACCCGAAGTTTCATAGGACACTTGGAGGTCAGTCTTCTCAATCTTCAGCACTTGATACTCCAGCTGTAGCTTCTATAATTATGCCAAGCTATTCTACGCATCTTTCTCTGTTTTCTCCATAGAAACTTCTAAAGTCATCTTATTTTCCTGCAGAGTCTGGAGTTCTGTCTTTGAAGTCCTTACCTCATTTTGCATGTCCTCATATTTCCTCTTCAACTTATGACCTTCATCCCTCTCTTTATTTAAAGTTTCCTTTAATTGTGATACATTCTTTTTCGATTGCTCAAGGTCTGTCATAAGCCTATCTACATTGTCTTCAGTGGCCAGGGTTAATGCCACCCCATCTCTGGCTGTCAGTCATGGATCTGCATCTATTCCATACACAACGGTTTTCTTAGTTATCATCTTACCCGATTTTCCTCCTGTTTCAACCTTCTTTTCGATTCTTTTGACAATCCTTTTCTTCTCTTTGTCATAGAAGATGGTGTTGAGATCAAGAACCTCTTCTCCTTATTTTTGCATGAAATGTATCAAATTCATACCAGAAAACACAACTTGTTCTTGAGTGCCGCTAGAAGTTGCAGCAGGCTCCTGGGAATCAAGATTATCTTGTCCCTTCCCCTGATCTGTATGATCATGTTCATCATGTGTCTCTATCGGGTCAGTAGTCTGCTAACCTTTCTTAGATCCTGTTAATCTTAGACCTTCACCTTCATCTTGTTTTTTCTTTATTTCTGCTTCTTCTTTTTTCTTTCTCTCCTCCTCTTCCTTCTTTGTTGCTTCCTCTGCAACTCTCTTTCTTTCTTATTCTTCATGCTTTATCCAACCTTCCGCCTCTTGTGCTAGCCTTCTAGTATCTTCTTCTCTTTTTCTGGCCTCTTCTTCCTCAGCTGTCTTCTGTGCGGTTTTTCCCTTTTCGCCTACAATGGTGATTTTTTGTTTAAATCTCTCCTTTGATGCAGTCATATTCTTTGCATTTCTGAAGATTTCTTCATCTTTGTCCTAGAAATTTGTGTAATCAAAATGAACATTTTCCATCTTGCAATGCTCTGCAACTTTGTTTTGGGAGTCATTTCTATGGAAGTTCATCTCACCAAAATGAAAGTGCTCCAGTTCCTGCACGAATTCTGTCGTCTGTCAAACCTTTGTAAACTTATAACTCCCCAACCAGAAAGGTATGGCAGGATATGTTGCCTTATTATGTTCGAACAAGAAGCTTCCAACACCATCAATGTATACCTGCTTGATTTCTTCTTTATGCAACACATAGTCAGTGGTATATTTGGGGAGTAGAGAAGGTGCCCTAGAGCCACCATACATTCCAATATACATCCCCTCTTTAGTTAGATAAAAATTTCCATATTCTTCAATAACTTTGAACGCTTCCTCTGACATGCAGTTGCATTCAGTCAAGAAAATTAGAGTGTACAAAGGCATACTGAAATGTTCACATATCTATTTGTAGTGGCTATAGTATTTGTGTGCCAAAAATAATTTGTATGCAGTGTATACAGGGGTCTTGTCTCTATCCCAATTACACCTCAAGGCTGGAAAGGACTGGGTACATAATATACAATCAACTAAGATAGAGCCCATGTAGAACTCTGACTTCTTCTGGGATACCCCTCCCAAAGATGAAGATATGCATGTGGAGAGGCTATTGGACACTATGTTTTCCCAATTGAATATGGTTCCTTGGGTGGTCACATAGAAAATAATTGGCATCCATCCCAATTTGAAACTCTTCCCATGAGCTCTCCCAAAAATCCTGTTCAGCAACAATGCTATAAATCTGTAAGGGGTTCGGAGAGTGGCTGTATCATATTCTACTGAGGGCCTGGTTCGAAAGTTCTTCCTTGGCATCATCATTCTTTTGACAGTTTCAACCAGGTCCAAATTTGTCTCCTTCAACTAGCTTTCAGTTAAGTAAATTTAAGCAGAAGGTAAGTGGTATGCCATTGAGACATAAGCAGGGTTGTATGCAGCATATCCTTGTTTGGCAATATTCTCCAGGATCATCGTAGTTACATATTCCCTAGGTAGAATCCAACCAATCACCTCTGAGCACGGGAACAACTCAGGTCTCGTGGCCACTTTCATAAGGGCATATTTCTCTATGTTTGCATAAATCGTTAGTTCTTCAAATCTTGCATCAGGAACATTCTGATTTGCAATCATCCTATACATCTCACCCCATTTATAGTTTGGCTATACCCCAGTGGCGGCTTTGGTATCTTCATATATATATTCCACCTTGCTGATGATTTCTACCTCTGGTTCTCCCTTTGCAACAGGAGCCTTTTTCTTTTGTCTTTTAGACATATCTTCTTTGCAATACTTACCCTGTCATAAACCACGCATATTTTTAGACCCTTGGAGCTTTTAGTTAGTGTTTTAAGAATGAATAAAAAATTGTATCAAAATTTTTACCTCTTCCATATGCATTTTCACAAATAAACTATTAATACATAAAAGAAAATGACAGGCCAAAAGGAACTTCTGCAAGCTGGGTAAAAAATCTTCTAAGTTCATCTGCAACTAAAACATAACCTTGATAGACAATGCATCATTTAAACCAAACTGCATTCAAACTCTTTGCACAACATGAACCATCCAATCAATTGTAAATAAAAATGTGGAAATCCCTAGCTCAAACAAAATAATTAAAAACCCCCCATCGTTCCACGAAACTAGGGTATGCGCCCGTGAAAAACCAAAAACTTCCCCTAGAGGCCATAAAAAATCCCACAAAAGTTGGTACAGACAGTGTAACGCTTGTCTACACCAACTACCTAAACCTTCAGACCAGGATTGAGCTTCCATAACGGCTCAAAAACAGGCTCAAGGAAAACCCCCACTGCAAAAACTGTTAATCTGACTGACACCTCACGACGCAAGGATACAAATTCATTTTAGACGGCTAACTACACAACGGTGGGTAAACCTAACCAGGGGAAGACCCTAGTTCCCAAAATGATCAATAAAAACAAGAGAAAGGAGAAACCATGGTTGGCTTACCTGGCAAGCAAGATGTGCGGTCGGTGAGACGACCCGAGAAATTTCCACGAAAGCAAACCGATCCAACAAAATTCGGACAGCTGGGAACGGAGGTATAGTTTGATCAGTGAGGACGAAGTAGACATGATTCTTTAACCAGGATAATAATAAACAAATACCCTGCCCCAATATATATAGACCTTTTGGTGAAAAAGACAGTGGGAAAAACCCTAATCGACGAGAAAACTAGTAAGAATTAGGCAGAAAAACTCTTCATTGGCAAACAAATTAACTATCTGTCATACGGTTAGTTTACTAAGGAGCCGCAACGACAGGTGATGGAAAAACTATGGGTTCCGCTACCAACTAAAATCATCGGCGATTGGAGGCTCGGAGGATTGTGGATCGACGACCTTAGAACTAAACATCTCCGCAATGTTGGCGAGACAAAGCTAAAAACTTGCGCAATGTCGTCGATATAAAACACTAATCTCCGGCATAGTCACGTATCGGATATCAGAGCCACTAACTAATAATGTGTCGGTGGATGAACAAACTAAACGTCGGTGATATAGTGCGATCGACCGCCGCGACGACGGATAACCAACTGATTGCGGACCCCGTAAATCACAAACAGTTGGTAATAAAAACAACTAACAACTAACTCATCGAAACCTCGAGACACAAAACACTCTGCAATGTCGGTGAGACAAACAAAAAGGCCTCCGAAATGGCGACGTCGTTAAAGACTAAAACTATGAACGCTTGTCAAAAACATTCCGATAGCGAAATAAAAATCATCAAAAAGCAAAAGGTTTGAGCAATAAAACCATGGAGTCGGCGAGAAAATGAACTACTCATTGGTACGTTCTCTATTTGCCATCCGAGACAGTGGTGATATAGAATACTAATGCCCCGATTCATACATTAATAGACTTCCGATAGCGATAAAGGCAATCATCCACAAATCAAAACTTTAAGCTCCATAATCAAAAGCAAAAGCAGTTTTAGATCATTCAACTTTCGAAAAGAAGGAAAACAGTCTATCCCAATTCAACCTCAGAAAATCCAAATTTGTAGCAGAAGAACAAAAACAGAGTTCAGGAATCCAAACAATCCTAGGCAAGATAAAATTAAAAGGAGGGTCCAAAATTTTAAAAATTTGGTAAAATTGTTGCAGCTGCAACACGTTGCCAACAACATCGTCGAGTATCAAATAGTAATAGGTCTACTGACTGAGGCTGCATCTTAAGAAATTCATGACCTGGTAATGTTTATGGATTCACAATTAGTGGTTTGTCATCTAAACCATGTCTATACCATCAAAAACCCTGTGCTCCTCCATTTATTTCGAAGAGTGCGTTTATTAGAGAGGTCATCTAAGTGTATCATTTACAGGTATATCCCTAGGTCAAATAATACAGTTATTGATTCATTAGCAAACTACATCCTAGACTTGTATATTGCCCATTCATAAAATTGTATTATAAACATGGTTCATTGTAAAATAAACTGTAAATGACACATAAAACTCATGTAAATATGATTTCCATTTGAGACATATAAACACTAGTAATAAGTTTGTATATATATATATAAAGATTATTTTTTACACAAAAATGTGGTCACGAGACCTCATATCAACCACTGTGGCTTTCAGGAAATACAAAATCATACAAAAACCCTAAAGCTAGTTAGCTTTTACATAATGCAATCCACCATCTAATGATGTCCATGATAGCACATGATGGCCCATGCTAACCTGCGAAGCAGTTAGCTGAAATGACCTGGCACTCCTGCAGTGTGTCTTTGATATCTCATGGGGAGGTCATCTATCATTGCGTCTGGGATGTCAAGAGTCAGCCTCTACAGGTTCTCCTCCAGCTCAGTAAGATGGTCATCACCTTTGTGAACAAATTGAGCTCTAGCTCATCTATCCATCAGAGAGGATCCCCCAGGTCGTGCACCACCAACATCTGCATATAAAAGTTTAGGTCTTGTTACTACCCATAAAAAACATAAAATATAAAAATCTAAAAACATGGTCAACATTTTAGGGTTTGGATTCTTACCAATATCTCCCCACTGAGCACCAGGTGGTAATGGTAGGTCAGGATCACCTCTAAAATCAGTCGTCGTGTATGCATAATCGACTATCATGAGGATCTGGTCACGCAGCCAATGGAAGAAAGCGGCCTCAAATTTCACCTTGGCCCTACCACCTCCTGTACAGGCCATGATCTCTACCTACCTTAGCATGCGTGGGTCTCTATCCCTAAGCTCAGTGAAGATCATCTGGGGTCTCATGAGAGGCACACTCTCGAAGAAGAAGCAGGCTAAAATGGATCCATACCTGAACTACTTTAGTTCTCCTTGCCGACATTTTGTCAGCTAGTCTTTGAAAAAAGGAAGAAGTGCTTCTGCCCAGTTGAAAACAGTAGGTGCCATAGCTTCTAGGGCATACAATATATGTGCCCGGGATTCCTGATGAGGCCCTTGGATTCCAGCCAGCCTTTGCATAATAAACAAAACAGTGCAAAGTGGCATATCCATTACAGCCCTGATGGGAATCTTCTTACCTAGCATTTTCGTGCCAAGAAGACAATGACGATCAATCAACTCTTGAGTAGTCATGTCCCCTCCTCGGGAACCAGTTAGAGATATAGGAGGCCCTCTTCTGGACAACCCTATCAAGAAGTAGATGTCTTCCACCTCTATAGTCTAAACATGAGGTCCTACCTTGAAATGTTGTTGCTTTGGGTTCCACATATGTAGAATATATTCCAGTAAGCGTGGATGCAAAACCATACGAGGGGTACAGAAGAACTTTAGGAGGCCACAACCCCATAGGGCAGCCACACAACCCGCATTTATTGCGGCAAAGGAATCGTCATCATCATGTGGTCTTTCTTTCCAAATAACCATTTTTTGATCAAATGAACCTACCAAAAACAATTAAAGAGCCATTTATAAGAAGCATTTCCAACCATCAAAATTGCTTGTAAACTTTTATTTTGGCCGGGCCATACATTTTTTGAAGCTCATAGTCAGCACTGCCTCTTCCCAGTTAAGACATAGCAGTGCCATCACCTGTGTTGAACTGAAAAAATGCGGTTTATGTCAACCACCGCATTTCCCGTAAAGGCCAAGCACGGTGCCCGCTTTTGCTATTTAGGTTTGACCTTTTAGTTCAAAAACCCATCAAAATTAAAAATTGGAAACCATGAAAAAAAGAGGATGGTTTTAGCTTTTACCTGAATCCGACAGTGCGAAAAACAGATGGTGGACACTCCCGTAATCTCCAGCTGAAGTTTTGGCTCCAAATCTCCCAAAATGCTCTCCAAGGTTTGGTAAATAGTAAATAAGTTAGTTTTTACTATTTTACTTAGCTTTTATAACATATTTTTAGGGTTTTTAATGTTTGAAAATCATTTTTTTTATAAAAATACCCTTTAAAATAGTTCATAAAAGTCATTTTATAGAATATTTTGGGAAACTAATGGTCGCTTTTAAGTCTTGCAGGGGTAGGAATAAGTAGTAATGTCTATGGGGAAGTTCATTTTTTCACTTATTCGTACTTTTGGAAAATAGATAAAGTCCTTGAGCGTTCATTTCGATACTTTGATCACGCTCCCAAAACCCAGTATCAAAGTTCTGAGTCTTTTTCTGATTCTTTTTCAGGCTCGTAAAAACTTTCTATCAGGAAAAGAGACCTAATGGAGTCTCCTTTAAACTCTTTTTAGGCTCCCTAAATACAAAACAATTGTCAAGTGCACTTGTCTTCTTCACACTCGTTAAAGTATTTGAAGAGTCGTCTCTCCGACATTAGTTTATCTCTTTTTCAGTTTGGATGGACTATTTACGAAAAAGGAACACTCCGGTCAATCATGACTGGAAGAGTTCTCTTGGGTATTATTTTATACTTTTTCGGGCCCTAGAGACTAAATCATACGAAAAAGGACCCTTTGGAGTCTTCTTCCGTCTTCGTTCAGACTCTCTAAACATGGACGATACCGAGTTAACTTTCATTGGACTCGTTAAACTAAACACTAAGAGACCCTTTTTGGGAACGAACCTCTCCTTTCTCAGGTTCGTCAAAACGAGAGACAAGCTACAACGAGTGTTTGTTACCCCTTTTAAACTCATAAAAATGAAAAGAGGCACTCATCAATCATGATGGGGAAATTAAGGGAAAGGAATCAATTCATTTTGCAAATAAAATGGCAGTTTGTTGTCACCTTTGAACATGGCACTTGTTTGCATTTCATTCAGTTAATTAGGCAAATCAGCTTGTCTCTGAGTCTATCCACTTTCATGACTCATATCACCCCTTTGAGTCTTTTAGAGAATGAATTATCCATTGTCGTATTGTGTTTCACCTCGTCGAGTCAATGCTGCCAAATCTTTTGTCATGTCGCCTGATGTTCAAAGGGAAGTTAGAAGTCTACCTCTGTAGTTAAAACAACCTTTGTGTCAGTAATTTTGAGTCAGTCTGAGGGTTACATTATCTACAACATTCCAGAACTTTGTTCCAAGTTTCGTGTCGTCAATGTGGAATTCATTATGGCCCTCCTTCGATGAGGCTATTCCTATCGACATCAACTCATCATCCAGGAATTAGTCTTATAAATAAGTTTAGTACCTTGAAATATGTATGCCTCAATGACAGATTCTCTCACTCTCGACATAGGTTCACATCATTGACCTTTGATCGATAGATTCGACTGAGTGTTCGATATCAAAACATCTATTCACACTTAGTAGATTGTACTAGGGTACCTTTGGGATCATTGACATCAATGGTGATCTCCCTCGCACTTGTTAATGGTTCACATCATTAACTGGTAATCAATTGGTTTCTATCATGTTCGACTTCAGATCATTGTAATCACATGGATAGAATCATACTTTGTGGAATACGAGATGAAGACCCTGGGTATCTATTGAAAAGCACTCATAGCTTTCTCCCTAAGGTGCGATGGAGTGTATTGTATGAAGTACCAGCATGGATCCACATTTGTATAGTTGTGGCTATGCTCAAATTTGCGTCTATATGACATAGATCTACATTGTATATCTGGTATCTATGTCCAAGTTTGAGTCCTCTATCACATGCATCTACGTTGTATTCTAGTAGCCATGTTTGTTAATCTCTCTCATGGATCTGCCTTGTATTGGTTTGCAACCATGATGAATACATATTTGTTCATGATTCAAAAGTATTTATGTATTGCAGATGCCTGGTTGATGATCTCCGATCAAGATGATTCTTGCCTCGAAGTGATAACTTTCTCTTTCAAAGATATCACCTGTCGTATCCCTCTAGCCTCATGCTGTGGGGAGCATTTTGTTATACCTAAATCTCGTCACCACCATGTGTAGAGAATGCAAACATCATATTAGCCCTCAAATCCCAAAATATGAGGTGAAATACTATTATTTCCTCATTTCTTACAGTTTTACAAGCATTAGTTGAGCATTGCCTTTGACCAACTGGCAAGGCGCGTTACCTCCTTCATAAAACTTAGGTAATGCTTTTTGTCTCTTGACAGTAAGCTGTGCCACTGCTTATGGCATGTATACAATGAGTGGCTCTTCCCTAGCATCGCTCTGTCATGGTGGAGGAGAAGCGGTGCCCTTGGTAAAAAGTGAAAAAGAGAAGTCTTCATGAAAATTATTAAAGAGAGGCTTTGTGGAAACCTCATACCTACCTCCTAGGGATACCTGGACTTGAGATCCATCCTTTTTGGACCTCCCTTCTACCTCATCCACAAATTTCTCAACCATCTCTATCCATCCCAAGCCTATAAAAGTAGGCTCATTTTCCATGGTTGAGGAGAGAGTAAAGTTATGCTATTGCTTTGACATTCTGGCCTAAATCAGTTGAGTGAGCTTGAGGGAGAAAGTTGGAGCTATTGGGGACAAGATGTTGGATTTGTGAAGGAGTACATTGACACTAAGGCATAGGTTGTAAACTTCTTCTCTATAATTTAATGCAAAATTGGTTCCTTTCCCATAAGATATATTATGTTTTTATCATATGTTTTATTATTGAATTCCTTAGTCATCAATATAGAATAGTGGATTATATTCTGGTTCTATTTTATCTTGTTTGTTGTTTTCTTGTGATTATGCAGGTACATCCGCGAAGGATCATCTTTACAGGAAACAACTATACCATTACATCAAAGAGACTTGATTCCAGATCTCCACCCATTCTAGGGAATGTCTTCCAATCTTGTCGTGTACCATTTATTCTATATCTGAACCATTCAGGCGAGAGGAATAGCTCATGTCCGCAGGAGGTGCAAAATTCCTAGCAACACTTGCAACAGTTATACTGGAATTAATGACCCTTAGATATAATTTAAATATCCTTCAAGGGAGTGTGGAACAATGAAACTCAATACTAGGTCGTAACTTTGACAAATGGTGGACTAGTTCGATAAAACAGTCATAACTTGGGCATCTAGAAAACTTTTTGTATGAAAAAAGGCATTCCTTACTGAAAAAAGATCTTATGATTCAATGGGATAGGTTGAATAGCCTTAATAGCCTCATGAACCCAAATGTCGGGGTTGTGATGACCCCAATAGCCTTATCCTTCTTTCCATCGATGAAAAACATAGCCCGGCCATCCATCAGATTTGGAATAACAACCTTTGTATACTACCACATTATTTTTCTTTTCAACAAAGTATTCATCTCTGGTGCCTATATTGCATAGTTGTGTCCATTCATAACAAGAAGTTCTATCTTGGAGTTCATCGTCCTTATCAAGCATATCTGATCCAAGTTCAAGAAGAGGTATCAATTGATAAATCTTTAGCATGAAGCTGATCAACCTTAGAACCGACTTATCATGATTCGTATGCAAGAGGCTAGGTCAAAACCAATATATCTAATACCTTGTTGGGAACCTCTTCATATGATCCATCATAACATAAAAGAAAATAACATAAGGGAACTATATTCCAAGAAAAGTGGTGGTTTCTAAAGAAACAATTACAACACTTAAGCCTAGCGCATTGTGATCAGAACATCATAATGCATTCTTTAAATCTCACAATTCAATAACATAACCCATGGGGTCATTCTTTTATGGTATCCATATCTAACAAAATCCCTCATAGTGAGGAAGATCTAGGCCACACATAGGGGTTGTTGGTTCAAATTGTTTCCACGAAATCTACAATGTCTCATAGTTTAGTTAGCAATTCTTGTTGAGCTAATCACGGTCTTGTCGACCATTCAACTAGTTGTTTGGTAAACTACTCAATTGAGCCTCCAGTCGATTGCTCTGATAGTCAATTGATGTCCTTCAACTTTTTGTCTCTAGGAGATCGAGAGGTGTGATGAACCTACATAACCTTTTGAAGTTCCAACATGTATGAAAAATACTTTTGCCTTTTCATACTTAATAGCAACTTATAGGCATATGAAGATGTTTTATTTCTTGGTCAAACATTAGTTTTAGTAACTTTGAATCATGATATTTAAGGGAAAGTGGAATTTGGTAGTAGAAGACAAGGGTTATACCAATGGATTGTGAAGACATAGTTTTGAACTTCATGTGTTGTGCCTACATAGTTATGATTTCTTGTATCAGTTGTGAACTTGACCACAGTTGTCACATTTATTTAAATATAGGAGAATGCGATATTGTGGATGATTTAGACTTTCCATTGGTTTGTATTAAGTCTCTTTCTCTTGATGGACATGTCATTGTAGTCATTATTCATTCCCATGGTAGTATTTTGTGCAAAATTTGGATCTATAGTTTGGATATTATATTTCCTAAGCTCTAATTTATTTAATGGATAGAAGAGCATTATTGATTCCCCTATATTGTGGTGAATTTTCCAAATCTATAATAATCACTATGTGGTGGTACAACATTGTTATAGCAATGTTAATTGCCTAAATAAAGATTTCACGAAAAATCTCAATCTTTTCATGGTACTATTATTTCCCAACCATTTTTTACTGTTTTCTAATATGTTCATTATTTCTAAAATTTAACTATCTTTTTACAATGGATCAAAACCCTTAAGTTTAGAGCTCTAATATAAATTTCATTTTTAGGAAATTCCAAAGTTTTAGGTCCACTTACAATGAGCCTAGAACCTTGTATTTAAATCCCTAATATAAAGTATAGGAATGGATGTGTCATGTAACCTAATGTGTGGACTAGATAATCTCACAACTAATGAACATCATTGTAGAAAATGGTAGATCCATTATAAAACATTAGAAAAATTTAATTCAAACATTGTACAAAGTGGTAGATCCATTAGGAAATATTGGAGAATATTAATTCAAACTTACATAAATTGTTTACCCATAGAGAAAGAGTACATGGAAGAAAATAAACGCAAGAAGAAAATGAACACATTAATTGCAATGGCACAAATGATGAACAAAACAATTATATGAATACCAAAATGACTTAAAATCCTCTTGTATTAAGGTCATCAAAAGTAAAGCGAGGGTGGGTTCAAGGTTGGAGATAACAAGCTTTGTATCATTATAATGAGATGTCAAAATCCTCATAAAGGGAACACTATGAGTCTATAAACTTGTACTTGTTCTATGTTGATATGACTTTTTAATTTTGCTTGGTTTTCTATAAATGATTTTGTGATAATTTGGTCGAAGCACGAATGTTATTTTTGTATCGGACAACATGCATACATTTTTTTTTGTTGTGGAGATAATATTTTTTACACGAATGTTATTTTTGTATCGGACAACATGCATACATTTTTTTTGTTGTGGAGATAATATTTTTTAGGAATACATGATAGTTCCATTTTGACATTGAATAGAAGGAAATGATGGGTGATCATTTTACATGATATGGACAACCAACCTCAAACTTGTTCTATTCTATACCAAGATAAAGTGTTGCAAATAGGGATGTAATGGTGAAAGATGAGAAAATAGTAGTGTGGAATGAGGCAAATCACTTGCTTAAATATTGGTGTTGTAAAAGGCTTGATAGATATATCATTTTTCTTAAAAGTGACCACAAGATAAGAGATCTAAGAGATGAAGAGCTATGGCTTGAGGTTTCTCACCTTTCTCTGCCTATAAATAGATATTTATATACATAAACTCCTTCCCTTAGCTTATGCATGGACATGTATTAGACTAATGATAGGGGTGAAAGTAGTATAACACCAAACCCTTGAATCTAAGGTTATCTTATTAGAGTGGCCTATATCTTTGGAATGTTTGTTTTCTTGTTTTTTTAAACATTGTGTGATTTGTAGGCTTATAAGAGTCTCTCGTGTTTTGTTATTAGTAGGTACAAAAAATGTTTATTAAAAATGCTACAAAAAATGGACCCCTACGATGTCTAGTAAAAATATGGAACTTTTTAAAGAAGAACTCTAAAAATTCGACGATTTTGTGGCTCTTGCAAGTTTTTGACCGGAATCTCATGATTTATAAAAAAAAATCTAAATTTTGTGTTGTTCATGTCATGCTTTTGAATGCATAAGTAAATTCAACCCCTTCAAATACACTAGGGAGTCCTGATTATGCAAGTTTAAACATTATTCTTCAAGATTTTAAGAATTTCTTAATACCTTTTACCGATTTCCATTGAAATCGTGCGAAAATGCTATTGGGAAAAGGAGAAACCATTGAATGTTTAGGGTATGGGCTTTTTAAATTGAGATTTGTATTGGGAGGAAGGTTCAACAAAATGATTTTTTAAGGAATTTTTCAATATCTTGTGAAATTATGGGTATGCTTTAATATCATGTGAACATAAAGAACATATAACTCTCTTTGAAGCATAATAAGTTATTCTTTATTAATGGAGGATGCCATAAAAAAATGAGTTAAAAAGTTTCATTTTTAAAAAAATTAGTAGGTAATTTTTTACCTTGATCTACTTTTTCTTCCTTCTTTAAATAGGCTAAAATCCCAAAGGACAAAGTTGAGATGCCAAATTTCCCCAATTATCACCTCTAATTAATGTTCTAAAATAAATTAATAAACTAGTCTTAATGATTATTTTTATTGTTAATCTTGACACCTCAATAATAATTTAAGGTTTTAATTTATATTCGGTCAAAAATAGATTTAGTATAAATAGTTTAAGATCCATAAACACTTTAAGAATCTATGGTATTAGTTAGCTAATATTATGAGTGGGCCTAGCTATCAAGAAGGTGTGTTTTCTCCTAGGAGGTTACAAGTTCAAATACATAGGGCCTCATGGGCCAAATTGGTGTCTTGCTTGCAGGTGACCTTAAAAATAAATGGGATATTGTATTATTAAATGTTTCAAAATTTGAAATCAAGTGATTAATTTTTTTATAAAATGTTTCAAAATTTAAAATTAGGTAATTAATTGGACCTCAAGACCCCCTAGGTGGACAGACCTCAACCCGTTTAGGTGGAACAATGAGATCCCAAACCACCTCAAACGATCACGAATGGCCATGTGAACATAGGTGAAACATACTTGGTAATAAATAAGGGTAGGCTAGGCATGTTGGAGTGCATGGGTGAGTGGGAGTGGCTCTAGGAAGCATTTAATGGTCCAAAAGAGAAAAGAACATTCAAATACAATGCATGGGAGCCTTTGGTCAAACCAGTTCTCTGTTTTAAGGAGTGGGAGCGCCCCAAGAGACCAAAATGTCATTAATGAGGGTGCTCATGCTTCTGAATGATCAAAATGTGGGCGTTGGGTGTAATTAATGGTCCAAAACCTCCAGATACCTTAGGAGACTAACATAACGAAAGTTTGGACTATGCAACATAAGTGAAAAACAAATGAAGGTATGTCCTAAGTAATATGTGACCATGGTACTAGGTGGTATGATGTTCTAAGAGACACCTACGATGCCTAGTAAAAATATGGAACTTTTTAAAGAAGAAGTCTAAAAATTTGACAATTTTGTCGCTCTAGTAAGTTTTTAACCAGAATATGGTGATTTAAAAAAAAAATTAAATTTTGTGTTGTTCATATCGCGCTTTTGAATCCATAAATAGATTTACCCCCCTCAAATACACTAAGGAGTCTTGATTATGCAAGTTTAAACATTATTCTTTGAAATTTTAAGAATTTCTTAATTTTTTTTACCGATTTCCATTGAAATCGTAAGAAGAAAATGCTATCGGGAAAGGGAGAAATCATTGAATGTTTAGGGTATGGGATTTTTAAATTAAGATTTCTATTGGGAGGAAGTTTCAACAAGACGATTTTTTAGGGAATTTTCAATATCTAGTGAAATTAGTGGTATGCTTTAATATCATGTGAACATAAAGAACATATAATTCTCTTTGAAACATAAAACCAGTTAAAAAGTTTCAATTTAAAAAAAAATGTTAGTAGGTAAATTTTGACCTTAATCTACTATTTTTTCCTTCTTTAAACATGCTAAAATCCCAAAGGACAAAGTTCAAATGCCAAATTTCCCAAATTATAAACTGTAATTAATGTACTAAAATAAATGAATAAATTAGTTTTAATGATTTTTTTTATTGTTAATCTTGACACCTCAATAATAATTTAAGGTTTTAATTTATAATCCGTGAAAAATAGATTTAATATAAATAGTTTAAGATCCATAAACACTTTAAGAATCTATGGTATTAGTTAACTAATATTATGAGTGGGCATAGCTCTCAAGAATGTGTGTTTTCTTCTAGGAGGTTACAAGTTCAAATATCTAAGCCTCATAAACCAAATTGGTATCTTGCTTGCGAGTGACCTTAAAAATAGATTGTATATTTTATTATAAAATGTTTCAAAATTTGAAATTAAGTGATTAATTGTTTTTATAAAAATTTTCAAAATTTAAAATTGAGTAATTATTTTTTTCCTAAAGAATCATCCATCACATTTCAATCTATTAATTCACTTTATCATTTTGATCTAACATTACAATGACTCCCTATCCATTTGAGCACTTTAATTGATGGAGGAATTGACTATTTTTTAAGATATCCCTATGAAATTGTTAAAAATGACCAAAAAAATATACTCTCATCTTATTAATTATATGTGTTGGTTCCATTCTTGTATTTATTTATTTTAATATTGATCATATAATAAAATTAATTAATATATCTTTTATTTCTGTATTTATTTCAAACAAAAATTATTGCATCCAGAAGTGAGGTGCTCTCTAACTCCACGTTAGTCATATTATGATAAACGACATAAATTAAAAATATTAAAAAATATAAATTACATATAGACTTAAATAAAAAAAATAAAAAAATAAAATTAGCATAGATCTATTTTAAACCTAGATCTATCTAGAGGAATCCAAATGGTAAAAAAATGTACACCTCAAGAAATTGGATCCCTCTAGTTTCTCTAGGTGCTCTCTGTTAGTTTTGTACCTAGGAATTTGTTCCCTAAGTGACTTTTTGCCTAAGTCACTTAGAAAAGGGAAAAAGGTGACCCTCACATTAAAAGCTACTTAATGAGACTTTATAAAGTTAAAGTCACTTTTTGATAAATTTAAGTGGGTCAGTAAATTTATTTAAGTCATTTAAATAATGTGATTTTTACTCTCATTGAATCTTAGCCATTGGATTGGATCTTTCTCCACCGTTGGATCAGATTCCCACTTAGGGTTTAGACAAAAAGGGTTGAGGGAGGCAAAACACTTCACTTTTTCATTTTTGGAGAAGGAGAGACTGAGTTGAGAGAGAAGGAGGTCGAGCTAGGGCATTGGCACGATTCCCAAGAAGAGAGACTGCATAGAAATCGAGGGTGTACGGACTGCATTTAATGCTGCACAAAAATTGAGACAGAGGTGTACGGACTGCATTTAATGCTGCACAATTTTCAAGGTGTACGGATTCTGTACAGTACAGATTTTGGCACATTTTTCTAGGCATATTTTTGGCACAGAAATCGAGGTAAACTCTGCATAGTTTTCAAGATAAAACAGGGCACATAAATCGAGGCCATACAGTTGTACGGACTGCTATTATTTTCTGCACAGTTTTCAAGGATTTGCTGGGCACGTTTTTCAAGATTTTGAGATGAAATCTTGGGTGGAGATAAGTTAAATTTTCACTGTATTTCTGTTCTGATATTTTGCTGAAGATAATCAAATCTCTCTCTCTCTCTAACTGGTTTTCCCCGTGGGGGTTTTTCCAGGGCTTGATTTTGGCCAAAAATCTCTGAGTCTATCATTTTATGGTGTGAATGTTAAATGTGTTTTTCAGCCTGTTAGTGCATTTTACTGTGTGTTTAATTGTTCAGTAAAATTTCATAAGTAACCTACAGCCAATGTAAAACCGGCTGTATGTGAAAACCACGAAATGTTGACATAAACCAGCAAATAGTAAAACGCAGAATTTCTTCATGGTATCAGAGCTTGGGGGCAGAAACTAGTGATAGTTTGCAGACACACAAAAAAATTTCAGATCTCAAAATTTTTTAGTATTTTACCTTCTGTCAGTGAGCAGCACTTTGTTGGGTTGGTGTAGAGATGGCTACAGGTCTTAGACTGGAGGATAGGCTGGATGGGACAGGAAATTTTGTGCTGTGGAAAGCCAGAATTTTACTAATACTGGAGGAGAATGAGTTATGGCCGGATATAGTTAGGAACACTACAGCTAACCCGGTTGTCATTCCCGCATCAACAGATGTAGCAGCTCTATCAACTTTCAACAAGAAGGACCGTAAATCTAGGAGGATCATTCTAGATGCAGTTAAAGACCACATAATCCCTCACATTTCAGGCAAGGCTAGGGCACACTTGATGTGGTCAGCCTTGATCAGTTTGTATGAGAGTTCCAATGAGAACAGGAAGATGGTTCTCAAAGAGAAACTCAAAAGTATAAAGATGAATGGGGGTGAGGGAGTCACAGCATATCTTACCGGGATTTCTGTAGTTCGAGATGAACTTGCAGCGGTTGGGGAGGTGGTATCCGCTACAGAGCTAGTATGCACAACAGTGAATGGGGCTTCAAAGCCCTGGGATGCATTTGTGCAAGCCATAGTGGGCAGAGAGAACCTACCTACCTGGGAGAGACTTTGGGATGAATTTGTGCAGGAGGAGACTGGGAGAGGTCTTGTACAGGGAAGTACATCTCACAGTGGGGTTGATGACAAGAATGTGGCTTTGGCAGCTAAGGGCAAGAAGAAGAAGAAGGGTCCCAAGAAGGGTGGGGCCAAGTAGCACCAGCAGCAGCAGCAGAGTGGGCAGAAGAAAGACTTGAGTAAAATCAAGTGTTATGCATGTCAGGCATTTGGGCACTATGCTTCACAGTGTCTAAGCAAGAAGAAGAAGAAGGGACAGGGACAGCAGACATCAGCCTCAGCAGAGATTGATGAGTTTGGTGATGCATTTCAGAGGGATTTTTCCCTATATGCTGGATAGATGGAGAGAGAGAGAGTCTCTTTAGCCACCAGCACATACATGGATATGGATAGTGAGCATTCATTGTTGGTAGGTCATCAGGGGAGTCCATCCACCTCTACTACTTGGTATATTGACAGCAGAGCCTCGAGCCACATGACTGGAGCTCGAGAGATGTTCTCAGAGCTATCTCGGATAGGTAGAGATGTGGAGGTTGTCCTTGGAGACAACACCATTGTTAGAGCTGTTGGTCGGGGGACCATTACATTTCAGAGGGAGTCGATGGGTCTCATGACTCTAAGGGATGTGTTGTATGTCCCTGGTCTGAAGAAGAACCTTGTGTCAGTTTCCACCATTGAGGACAGGGGTCTTGGGGTGTTCTTTTCAGAGGGGAGAGTGCAGGTGTATCCCAGGGCTACAGGTATTTCTAGTGCCATGGACATTGGAGTAAGATGTGGAAAGCTGTACAAGCTCTTGTTTCAGCCGCAGTGCGCTCTAGCACACAGTAGCAGCAATGACCTATGTGAGCTATGGCATCGGAGGATGGCCCACCTACATCACCCAGCTCTCAGATTGTTGAGGAGCATGGTTAGAGGATTACCGGAGTTCAGCATTGAGCAGAGTGATGTGTGCAGGGGGTGTGCTTTGGGAAAGTACACCAAGACTACTTTTCCGAGCAGTGAAACAAGAGATGCAGGGGTGCTAGATCTTATCCATTCTGACATATGCGATCCTATGTAATCAGTGTCTTTGAGAGGTTTTGAATACTACATTAGCTTCATTGATGACTACTCCAGGAAGACCTAGATCTACTTCTTGAGGAGCAAGAAGTCCCCACTTGTGTTGAGAGTCTTCCAAGGGTTCAAAGCCCTTATGGAGAAGCAGGCGGGGAGGAAGATCTGGATGTTGTGATCGGACAATGGGGGTGAGTATACTTCCAAGGAGTTCGATGCATAATGCAGACAGGAGGGCATTCAGAGACAGTTGACAGTTCCTTACACTCCTGAGCAGAATGGAGTAGCAGAGAGAAAGAACAGGTCGATTGTGGGGGCAACCAGAGCGATGCTTCATGATCAGGGGTTACCTTTCTTTCTATGGGCAGAGGCATGTAGCACTGCAGTTTATCTGCAGAACATGAGTCCTCACAGGGCAGTGGGGAGGAAGACTCCAGAGGATATGTATTCAGGCAAGAAGCTTGAGGTGGGCCACTTTCGCATATTTGGATCGTTGACTTACTCTCACGTCCCTTCTGAGAAGAGGACGAAGTTTGATCCCACCATAGATAAAGGCATATTTGTGGGATACGAAGAGACTTTGAAGGCCTATCGGCTTTACTTACCTATCCTGAGGAGAGTTGTTGTCTGGCGGGAAGTGAAGTTTGATGAGGAGAGAGCCTTTAGGAAGTCTAGGGATTTAGAGCAGGGGGAGACACCAGCTCCCACACCTCAGTTGGTACAAGCTTCTTCAATGCAGCTATCAGGTCCACAGGTTTCTGGAGTGACTGGATCACAGGGTACATGCACAGCTTCTACAGGTTCAATGATTCAGGTGGCTAGCACTTCAGGGACAATTTCAGGGACAGGTTCAGGGTTGAGTCCTCAGATCACAGGTTAGTCACGCACAGGTTCATCAGGTATTGGTCCTCAGGGTGTTGGACCTTCAGGTACTGGGACTTCCTCAGATGAGTAGAGCCCAAGACCAGTTTGGGAGGAGCGGTCTTCAAGGAAGAGGAAGCCTAAGTGGCTTCAGGAGACCTTGAAGGATGCAGAGGCAATTGGTAGGCCCCAGGAGTAGATCAGGACAATGGTGGAGCCAGACAGGTATGGTATGGCCCTTGTTGCGAGTCTTCGTGACTCTGAGCCATCCACATTTGAGGAGGCTTCCCAACATCAGGTATGGAGAGATTCCATGATGGAAGAGTACCATTCCATCATGAAGAATGATGCTTGGGGGATAGTGCCGAGACCTAAGGGGAAGTCAGTTGTGACTTTCAAGTGGCTTTACAAGATAAAGCATGCTGCGGATGGTAGTGTGGAGAAGTACAAGGCTCGGTTTGTGGCGCGAGGGTTCTCACAGGTTGAGGGAGTTGACTATGATGAGACATTTGCTCCAGTTGCTCGGTATTCTTCTATCAGGGCAGTTATATCTATAGCAGCAGAGATGGGTTGGAAGATCCACCAGATGGATGTGAAGACTGCGTTTCTCAATGGTCTTCTATAGGAGGAGGTATATTTAGAGCAGCCACAGGGATTTGAGATCCATGGGAGAGATTCTCATGTGTGCAGGCTAAGGAAAGCCTTGTATGGACTGAAGCAAGCTCCTAGAGCTTGGTACTCCATGATTGATACTTACTTGAGATCGATGGGATTCCAGAAGAGTGAGGCTGATCCCAACCTATACTTCATTGTGGTTGGAGGAGATCCGCTCATTCTTCTGCTATATGTTGATGATCTATTTATCACAGGTGATGAGCATCTCATTGCACATTTCAAGAGAGACCTAGCATCAGAGTACGAGATGACAGACATTGGACTGATGCATTACTATCTGGGGATGGACATTTGGCAGGAGCTTGGACATATTTTCCTTGGACAGGGGAAGTATGCAGTTGATATTCTGAAGAGATTTCGGATGGAGGACTGTAGGCCGATGTGTACGCCTATGATCACCAACTGGAAGCAACTTCATGCTTCTGAGGGTAAGTTGGTGGATCCCACTTTATATCGTCAGCTCATTGGGTCATTGATGTATCTGGTCAATACCAAGCCAGACTTGTGTTTTGCGGTTAACACTCTTAGTCAGTTCATGGTTGAGCCTAGGAGTGTGCACTGGACTGTCGCAAAGCACATACTGAGATATCTTGTAGGTATGGTGGATTATGGTCTGGACTACAGGGGTTCGGGTGGAGTTAGCTTGGTTGGGTTCACAGATTCAGACTGGGCAGGTTGTGTGAGGGATCGGAAGAGCACTTCCGATTGTTGTTTCAGTTTGGGCTCGGTAGCAGTGTCATGGTTCAGTCGGAAACAGAAGTCCGTTGCACTGAGTTCTGCTGAGGCTGAGTATATGGTAGCCAATTAGGCTACTTATGAAGCACTGTGGCTTCGCAAGTTATTGGTAGATTTATTTGATTAGCAGCTTAGGCCTATGGTGATCTATTGTGACAATCAGAGTTGCATTTAGTTCTCTGAGAATCCAGTGATTCATGACAGATCGAAGCACATTAAGATCAGGTACCATTTCATCCGTGACTATGTTCAGAGAGGGGCAGTTGAGCTACAGTATATATCCACTGATGAGCAGGTAGCAGACATTCTGACGAAGTATTTGGGGAGGGGGAAGTTTGTCTTCTTCAGAGATAAGTTGGGAGTGGTGCAGAACACCTTCCTCGGTAAGAGGGAGTGTTAGTTTTGTACCTAGGAATTTGTTCCCTAAGTGACTTTTTGCCTAAGTCACTTAGAAAAGGGAAAAATGTGACCCTCACATTAAAAGCTACTAAATGAGACTTTATAAAGTTAAAGTCACTTTTTGATAAATTTAAGTGGGTGAGTAAATTTATTTAAGTGATTTAAATAAATGTGATTTTTACTCTCATTGAATCTTAGCCATTGGATTGGATCTTTCTCCACCGTTGGATTAGATTCCCACTTAGGGTTTAGACAAAAAGGGTTGAGGGAGGCAAAACACTTCACTTTTTCATTTTTGGAGAAGGAGAGACTGAGCTGAGAGAGAAGGAGGTCGAGCTAGGGCATTGGCACGATTCCCAAGAAGAGAGACTGCACAGAAATTGAGGGTGTACGGACTGCATTTAATGCTACACAGAAATCGAGACAGAGGTGTACAGACTACATTTAATGCTACACAGTTTTCAAGGTGTACGGATTCCGTATAGTACGGATTTTGGCACAGTTTTCTAGGCAGATTTTTGGCACAGAAATCGAGGTAAACTCCACACAGTTTTCGAGATAAAACAGGGCACAAAAATCGAGGCCGTACAGTTGTACGGACTGCTGTTATTTTTTGCACAGTTTTCAAGGCTTTGCTGGGCACGTTTTTCAAGATTTTGAGATGAAATCTTGGGTGGAGATAAGTTAAATTTTCACTGTATTTCTGTTCTGATATTTTGCTGAAGATAATAAAATCTCTCTCTCTCTCTAACTGGTTTTCCCCATGGGGGTTTTTCCAAGGCTTGATTTTGGCCAAAAATCTCTGAGTCTATCATTTTATGGTGTGACTGTTAAATGTGTTTTTCAGCCTGTTAGTGCATTTTACTGTGTGTTTAATTGTTCAGTAAAATTTCATAAGTGACCTACAGCCATGCAAAACCGGTTGTATGTGAAAACCACGAAATGTTGGCATAAACCAGCAAACAGTAAAACACATAATTTCTTCTCTCCAACCTAGTATGGGGGAGATCCAAGCCCACATAAATAAAAAAATATTAAAAACTAAAAAATGAAAAATATAAATTACATATAGACCTAAATAGAATAAAAAAAAAATTAAACTAGCATATATCCATTTTAAACTGGATCTCTGCTACTTAAACAATAATTAAGTAAACAATGTGGCTTTTTTATTAAGTGATTAACCAAAAAATCTATTCTCAACTTATTAATTGTGACCTTTACATGTGTTGGTTTCATTCTTATCTTCATTTTAATATTGATCATAGTTAAAATAGTAATAAAGTTAATTAATATATCTTTAATTTCAGTATTTATCTCAAACAAAAATTATTGTAGGGAGCTCTCCAACCCAATTAAAAAATATTAAAAAATGAAAAATGAAAAATATAAATTACATATCCACTTAAATAAAATATAAAAAATGTACTCTATGATTAATTATCAAGTACCCATAGGAATCCAAATGGTACAAAAATGTACACCTCTAAAAATTGGATCCCTCTCGTTGCACCAAAAGAAACCAGATGCTATCCAACCAAGTGTGGGGAAATCCTCTCATATTATAATGTGGTTTTTTAATGAAATGATTGGCCAAAAAAATCTACTCTCAACTTATTAATTATGACCTTTACATTTATTGATTCCATTCTTATCTTTATTTTAATATTAATCACAATTAAAATAATAATAAATTAATTAATATATCTTTTATTTTAGTATTTATTTCAAACAAAAATTATTAAACAATATATAATATAACTTTTTTTACATTTATTGGCTCCATTTTTATCTTCATTTTAATATCAAACATAGTTAAGATAATAATAAATTAATTAATATATCTTTTATTTCCGTATTTATTTCAAACAAAAATTATTAAACAATAAATAATATAACTTTTTTTATTAAGTGTGGTCGGTTAGTTATGTTTACATACCACAAATTAAATGAGTATATTAGTTATCTATAAAACTAAACAACCCACCCACTAGTTTTTCAATAGATATTGTTCTCGCTATTACAATCTTTCTCTCTGCGAGCTTGGATATTGACTACCTACGAACAAAGAAAGTCCAATGGCCAAAATCGACAAAGGATGTCAAACTCCCGACTGGAGCCAGCTTGATTATGGAGACAAAGGATGTCAAACTCCCGACTGGAGCAAGCTTGATTATGGAGTTTTAAATTCCATGTCTTGGATGGATATCAGTAAGAAAAAGAACAGGAATAATAAAAGGAAGAACACTTCTCGTTTCACAGAGCCTTCGGTGGAGTACCTATCTCAAATACAGAGAGTGAAGCGATCGTTCACAGAGCCTTCGGTGGGATACCAATCTCA
Source organism: Pseudotsuga menziesii (assembly GCA_001517045.1). Taxonomy (NCBI): domain Eukaryota; kingdom Viridiplantae; phylum Streptophyta; class Pinopsida; order Pinales; family Pinaceae; genus Pseudotsuga; species Pseudotsuga menziesii. The sequence continues at coordinate 117,638 of LPNX010736702.1, forward strand.
AATACAGAGAGATATTAGCGATTCTGGAACAGGCAGCTCCGGTTCCCCTATGAACACAACCCACACAGTAATACAGTCGTCGCACCTGCCAATAACGCCCTCCCACAATGCGCAGGTCAGTTTTGTTCAATGCTTTGTTCTCTGTATACTAAAGTATGACATTATCATAATTGAATGCATGTGAACATATTTTATATATAACAAATGTATGCCAACATATTGAATCGATAAGAGAAAAGACTGTCCAAAAGCTTCAAAATAGCATTTTTGGCAGAAAATTTGACCTCAAATGGGTCGATCTGTAGGTTCATTCTGGATGTTGCAAGGATGAGGCATAGCTCATTGCACCAGAAATGTCACTAGTTAGCTGGATGTTAAGTTTAATCATTTCTTAACTGCGGTCATCAATATTTTCATAATTGAAACCTTGCTAGTTAGCTGGTTGTTAGAATGAAAGGATTCTAACAAGGAATGTGATGCTGATGGAGTTGACTTTTTAACCTTTTTAAAATCAACATAGATTTAGTTTAATATGGATTTGGCTGAAAGGAAGTTGAGATTAAATCGATTCAAAGTGTAAACAGTTTTGAGAGTACATTTGATGAAATCTCATTAGTGAAACGTGCAGTAGTGGTAGCGATATATATCAATTGGTAATAGCTTGGTAGCGATATCAATTGGCGCTCCATGAAAACTCTGGCGTGCAGGTTTTGAGCTATCCAATAAAGGTGGCTGCCCACCTGATCACCCAGCTCGATTTCCTGACCGGCTAAAGCCTCCCATCACTTCAAGCTCAACCCGAAAACCAGAGGCGCCGGCTTAGAGCTGGACTCCTGCTCTGTTAAGACACCAGTGGGCCAACGATATCCCAAGAGCCCGACTTTCCTTCATTAAATAGGCAGGCTGTCCAGCTTTCCAGCTTTATTGCAAATTCCCGTACTGTCGAGCCTTCAAGCAACCATAACATCCTAGCCTTCAAATCAATCATAAACAAATGCTCACGAGTCACACAAGACTGCCATTAAACCCAGGCACTATCTAGGGCGAACCAGTCTGGAGGCGTCCCCTCAACCCTGTCCCATGCGCCACCTTAATTTACACATTTGCAACGAAGTCTTCACAGCATCCGCGTTCAATATCCACACTGCGTGCATCCAGTGTGGCATCCAACGGTTCGCATTTGCAACAAAGTTTTTACAATATTCTGCTTTTAATGTCCACTTTACAGTGCAGCATTTAAAGCTGTTACGATAGGTTCACCTAAACGGTTGGATCATCCAACATGTGCAATGTAGAATGTAAACTATCCAACAATTCACATCCAACCAGGGATCAAATTTGAAGGGCAGGGTCCCATTTCACCTTGAAGGGTTGTGAGAAATTGAACCCTTCAATGTTGAAGTGTAAAAATAAATCATTCTTTTCATTTGAAATCGAAAGTGTATAGCAAAATTTCATTGTTTATTAAAAACAACGTATAGAAAAAAAATTTCTAATCAGAAGAATTCCCAAGTGATTCAACTTTTACATAGAATTACACAAAATTTCATTATTTATTAAAAACAGTGTATAGAAAAAAAAATGATAATAAGAAGAAATCCCAAGTGATTCAACTTTTACATAGAATTAGTGAGGTAAACTATGTATATGATGATTTATCACGTCCAAATTCTTTTTATGGGGGATTTATCATGTCCAAGAGTTAGATTAGAGGAGAAGAGACTAAAATAAAAGTTGAGAGTGACGAAAATGTACCCGTAATCAAAGATGAGATTGGAAAAAAGACCATTTAGAAAGAGATTGGTGCACTTGTTTTGTTAATTAATGTGAACATAGCGAGAACCATTAAGAGTATTGGTTTTTTGTATTGCATTTTTTTGGCCTATTTATTTTGTGAGGGGAAATGTTCTTTTTCTATCATGCCAAAGTGATTCGAGTAGTGGAGAACTACTAACAACCTTATCTAAATGCATAATATGAAATTGGGGATGAAAGTAGCCTCATGAGGTACCAAAGATTATTTGTGTCTAGAATTGTTTTGAGAAGAGCTCCACTACTATAAGTGCTATGTTATAAGGCCAAAAGAGATCAATCACCAGATCCCTAACATTAATAATAAAAACTAAAAAGATGTTTTTTGTCGAGTGCCAAGGTATATTCCTAAAACTATTGTACTTCTAACATTGTGCATCCCTATTAGATTTCAAATTGATGATCCTTGTTGTGACCACTTGATCATTACCATAACTAATGGTTTAAAGAAACAACATAAAAGTAAAAAAAATAGAAGAATAACTTTTCCATGACATTTTACATTACATGAAGTTTTTTCCAATCCATGTTTTCATTAACCGCCAAAAAAGTTACAAGTACCATCACAAAGCTAATTTATATGTTTGTCCATATGGACCCAATTAGTGAGTACCTAGCCATTCAATTTCAAACCCCACCTAATCCCTAAGCATTGTCTTCACCATAATAAACCTAAGTATTAGAACAATTGAAAATTTATCCTCCAAACTTTAGT
>LPNX010736829.1:3292-28292 GCA_001517045.1 Pseudotsuga menziesii
TTTTTGAAATGCTTTTGATTTTGTCTTTAATGAGTAAATCCAGCACATTCTTGAGTAGTCATCAACAAAGTTCATAAAATACTTATTCCCATTGGCAGAAGGAGTTGGCATTGGGCCACATAAATCAGAATGCACTAATTCTAATTTCCTACTTGCTCTGAAATTAGATTCATGGAATGGTAGCTTACTGTGTTTCCCTAATATACATGCATCACATTTGCTCTTCTATTTGGGAATGGTGGTCAAACCAAATACACCATTCTTTCTCAACAAACGAAGACTGTTATAATTCAGATGACCAAATCTTGCATGCCATAATAAACTTGATGACAAATTACCTTCTCCATGTTGAGAGAGGTAGGCATAGTTCTGAACCCTTGCAGATGAACCCTTTAGCTTCAACAGCTTCCCATCTTCGTATCAAGTCATGATGACTTGGTTGTCAGAGGACTTTCTTATTTCTATGATTCCATCAAACATGTCGATGGAATGGCCTTGCTGTCGAATATGCACCAAGGACAACAGGCTTCTCTGCAACTCTGGAAGATAAAGAACATTCTTCAACAAGAAATCAGGGAATCCAGGCATCTTCAGTGGAATCGTGCCCATTCCCTTTGGTTTAAGACTTGACTTATCTGCAAAGTAAACTATGCCATTTATTGTTTCATTAAGTTCTTCAAAACAGTCTTTTCTAAAAGTCATGTGTGATGTTGCACCAGTATCAAGTAGCCAACAATCTGTGTAAGATGAAAGTGAAGTCATTTCATTAATACCAAGATTACAATGTGCCGCCAATATAATGAGAAGAATCTGAAGATTTACTAGCATCTTGGTTCTTATTGTCATCTTTCTTCTGGTTATGTCTGTCTTTGATGGAGTCCCATGAATCCCAACACTGATCTGCTGTGTGTCCAATCTTTCCACAACGCTTGCACTGCAAATTTGATCTTTTGCTGGATTTGTTTCTGCCTCCTCTACCTCTGAAGTTTCTTCTTCCTCTGCCTCTCTTGTTGCTTTCTCCTTTGGGATGATCTTTGGATTGGTCTTTGGTGTGGTTCTTTTATTTTTGAGCAAAGCAAAGTGATTCTCCAGAATGCTCGGTTGTCTTCTTACCAAAAGCTTTCTCTCTATCAGCTATCTTCTCTACCAAGGTGTCAAATGTCAGTGATTTGAACTTGTCACTTGCTTGCAACGACTCAATATAGTTGGAGTGAGAAGGATACAAAGATTTTACAAATGCTGCAAGGGGAAGATCTGGTTTCATACTAGAGGCTTGAATATTGTGCATGATAGCTTTGATTTCAAAGGAAACTAACATGGGATCATTATCTTTTACTTCTAAACTGAATAGTTTTAGCATTAGTTGAATAACTTCCATTTCAGAGTGTGAATCATACAGATCTTTTAACATTTTTAGTGCTTCAAAACATGATTTTGCGAGCAATATGTGCTGGCTCACCTCTTCACTGACTGTGGCAGTGATTACCACTAAAGCTTTCTTGTCTTTTGTTTTCCAAATGGCCTTCTCTTTCTCGGATTCTGGAGGTCCTGGGTCTCTCGTTATGGGCTCTCCAACTTCTGTCTCTATTGTGGTGCCTTCGCAAATACTATCCCAAAGGTCATTGTAGATGAAGGTAGATTTGATGTTCCTCCACCATTCTGGATAAGTGTCTTTGCCAGTGAGAGTGGCACCAACTACATATGCTATAGATTGCATCTTTTGTGATTGAATCTTGCAACTAAAACAATATAAGAAAAAGAAGAAAGAGCAAAGGTGCATGTCTAAGTCTCTGCCACCTTCCTCAAGCTTTACAACAATGTCAATGTCTCTGCTATTGTCATACAAATAATTTTGCAGCTTATCAAAATAATTCAATAGCTCTATATCATTTGTTTTAGAGTGCCATTACATGAACAACTCAAAACATATTATGAAAAAATGCAATGATATATTAATACAATGTATTGTAGGAGAGTTGTAGCAGCACCCAAGATGAATGGGTTCTCAACACTTTTACACTCTTTCGGCAATCTTCAACTGTAGTCACAGCAATGGTCCAAATATCTCAAAACGTAGCTCAGGCTCAGTCTTCACGTGTTTCAATAGCAATATTTGTGATGGAAAAAAATATTGAAAATAAAGCTTTAATCTTCAAGTGAGCAGTTTATGACACTCGCAGCAAATCTCTAGAGAAATTTGCTTCAAAAAAGAGAAGCATGGCGTAGACTTATTCTCCAACACATGAACTAGCAGCGATGAGAAAATATAGACTTATATTCTTCAATACATATGTCTAGAACTCATACGTAGCATATTATTTCTCCATCAAGTCAAATACACATCGATCATGCCGCATCATATACACAGTAGAGTCGTCACATTAAACTTCATGCATAAAAGTAGGGAAAAATTAGGTTTCCCATTGGTCACAAGCAATTATACCAATAGCAATTTACCTCCACGCAGTTGACAAAAGCTTGAGTCTCCACCAATAGTCTTCAGTCATCGGGATTCAAATAAATCGCAGCAGCATATCACAGGTTCAGTCTTCATGCAAATCAAAAGGCATGATTCTTCATCCTAATCTTCTCACTGATCTTTAATGTATTCATAGTAACAAGAATACTATGCACAGCTTCACTCCTCAACTGAATCTCAGTAGAGATGACAAGTCGCAGCTCTCAAAGAATACTTCACAGCTGCACAATCTCTCTCCACTGACGATCTTCAATATTCAACAAATTCTCAGCTTTGATTACTGAGATCTCCTCTTGGCTAGTCGCAACACTCAGACTATAATGTATCTTCACTCTCAGCCCTCCGAATACATCATCACGAGATGTCACTAACATATGAATGTCAAGGCTCTCAAGATACAGTATTACAGACACAAATACATATGCAACCATACATTATCGTGATAGCAAATACAACAAAATGCATAGTTTCCTCGCAGCTCTTTAAAAGAATTTATGAGAGAGCGCAGTCACACAAACATGACTGTCACACAAACACGTTGGAGAAGGGTCTATGTGAAAATGAGACCGTGAAAAAAACTTATGGTTAGGTATATATCAAGCTAATTCAAACGTTATGGCAACAAGAAGTCAAACCTAGCAACAAATTGAGGAAACGCACCTATTCATACCTCAAACGCAGGTCTGGGACCATAACGCATACAATGAATGCACGCAGGCTAGAAGAACTGGTGGTGAGCAGAAAAATAATGCACAAAATTATGGCACTCGGGTTGTAGGAGAAATGCAGAGGCAAACTGACAATAGGCAGGCAATCTGAAATAAAACAAAGGTTAGAACGGAGGTCCGACAGGTAGACTGGCAGGCATGCAGGCAGGAGTTATGGAGCTCTGATACCATTGTCAGGTGAAATAACTCCCGAATTCATATTATTTCTCCATAGAATGCCTTTATTTATACATCTAATATGACTCTTGGGATCACACATCCGAGAGTCTCTTCATATTCCTAATATTTACAATAATCCTGATGGATTATATTCCAACAATTTAAGAAGAGCCCGGTCTGATTTTCAAAGAGCAGGTATTGCTCTCTCTTGTAATGAGTTATTTCTATCTAAGACCTGCTAATTAATTATTGGTTCTGATTCAAATTCCTACTACCATGCTCGAAAAGATCCGATATGGAAAGATGCAATGGACGAAGAGTTCAATTCTCTTCAAAAAAATGCAACTTGGGAGCTAGTTTCCCTTCCACCTAGGAGGAAATTAGTTCAATGCAAGTGGGTATAATGGACAAAGGTTTCTACAGATGTAAAAACCTACAAATGCAAGGCATGGATTTTTTCAAAAGGGTTCTCCTAGGTCCAAGGAGTGGACTATCATGACACCTTTTCACCGATGGCAAAGATGGATTCCATAAGAGTAGTTTTGGCATCGTCGCATCCAAGCACTGGGGGGTGCATCAAATGGATGTTAAGAGTGATTTTATTCATGGAGACCTAAATGAGGAGATATACATGAAGCATCCTGAAGGCTATACATCATATCCTTCTTCGGTATGTAAGTTGCAGAAATCATTATATGGGTTGAAACAGGCCCCAAGATCTTGGTATGCCAAAATGGATTCCTTTATTCTCTCACAAAACTTCCAGAGATAAAAATATGATCCTAGTGTATACTTTCAGTGGTATTATGGTAATATTATGATAATATATTATTATATGTTTATGATCCTTTGATAACAGGAAGCACACTTGCTTCGATTGCCTTTATAAAAACTGATCTTCATGATGCTTTTGAAATGAGCAATTTGGGCCTGCTGATACAGTTTCTCGGGATAGAAATCTCTCAAGGATATGATGGGATAATGGTAACTCAGTAAAATTATATTGTAGACATGTTAATTAATTTTAACATGGATGATTGCAAGGCTGCACTATTTCCTTTCCTCTCAAGAATAAATCTTGAAGAGGGAAAACCCACTCCACCCATGGATTCCATAATTTACCTCTAGTTGATCGGAAGCCTTATATACTTGAAACATTCAAAGCCTAAAATTTGCTATTCCTTGAATTTTTTATCAATATATATGTAGAAACCTCATTATCTCCATTAGAAGGCATCCAAGAGGATTGTTCAGTACATTTAGGGCACTAGATCCTACGACTTTCACTATGTTGCAGATTCTGAGCTAGAGTTAGTCGATTTTATAGATTCTGATTTGGTAGGGGATACCATAGATCGAAATTCCACTTCCATGTATGCATTTATGTTCTGTGGTGGCCTCATTTTCTGGTCCAACAAAAAGTAGGCTTCCATTGAACTTTCCTCAGTAGAGGCTGAGTACAAAGGAGCAATGAGTGCTTGCATCCAAGTAGTTTGGTTGCAAGGCATTCTTTCAGAGTTTGATATTGGTAGTGCTTTTTCCATAGTCATAATTTTTTACAACCAAAGTGCTATCAATATCTCAACGGATCCATTTCAGCAGTAGAGGACCAAACATGTTGAGATCCACATGCACTATATCAGGGTTTTGGTGCATGATAGGACAATTGTTCTACAATACTGCCCTACAGATGAGCAGATTGTATATATTTTCACCAAGAAATTTACTGAGAAAAATTTCACTTACATCTGTTCACTATTGGGGGTGAGTTCATCAGGGTGAAGGAATTTACTTCTTCAATGTTCAACTTGAGAGGGGGCGTTTTCCCTCTTTCCTCACTTAGCATTTATTTTGAGCATTTTAGAGTTACTTTCATTATACAGGGTGACCTATGGCCTTTTTTTGTGTGGCCCTAGCATTTAATTTTTACTCATCCATATGAGTATAGATTAAGGGGGGGTGTTTGAGTCATTATCCAACCCACACACCTTTATTTGGTCAATTTGGCCTAATTATCCACTATCCTAAGTTAATTGACTTGAATTCAACACACTATCACACTCCTGACATCAGCATCAGCACACCCACACCCTCCTTCAATCAGGGAGGCCAAATAATCCTTCTCCTTCAATTAGGGAGGCTAACTAGGTTTCCTCCTTCAATCAGGGAGAAAATATTGGGTGATCTGCTTGTCATAAGTGCATCAATTAGTTAATTGAATGTTTTTTAACCTAACAATCAGTTAATCTAAGTTTTAAAGGCACCTTCCTCATCTCACTATCGATTTTGAGCTGATTTGAGTAAATTGGAGTGATTTAAGGTGCATCCAACAACTTCTGGTGACTAGTTTCAGTTCAGTTCACTTCATCGGAGCTGACTTGAGTTAGATATGTTCCCGCGCATACTGATTGACATGCACTTGAGTTATATTCAATTAGAATCAGTCATTATTGCACTCTGATTCAGTTAGGACTCAATTAGAGTCAATCATGGCTTGATTAGTGGTTAGCAGGTGGGTTTAGTGTGGCTAACAGACAACTAAGATACTCTCATCTATGCAATTCAAATGACCTCCAAGGAATTTGAATTGTCTTGATTTCATGCAATTTTTATGACATTGTATCATTTCTCATTATTGATTATTGATAATATACATCTGCAACCTATAATTGTAGCATTGTTATGTCATTTTGTGTGTAAATTGTCTTGAATCTTATGTAAGATTATGCTTTAGTCTTAAGATTGTTGTGACTGGATTTCACAAGAGGAACCAAGTTGTTCCATCACCTAAATAAAATAACAATACAAGAGGCAAATCTACACCGAAAGCATCCCTTTACGGAAGTTCCTGAGGTTATTTGGAAAAGAACCAAGTTTCCTAAAGGAGGATAGAATCAAAGAAGAAGAACCTAAATATAATAAATAATCCTTGCACATAGACTCACTATAGTCCAATGAAAAAGTGGAGTAGAGTGAACCACAACTTAAATATGTAAGTCTTCCTAAAGGGCATGAAAAAGAAGAGCACACCAATGCAAACGACTAACTTGGATAAGGTGAGAATGAGCCTCAAAGGTATGATGTATATTTTGATGCTCATAAAGATCACATTTAGTTTAATCCCTATTGCATTCCCTCCACTTCATACAATGTAAATGATGTTATAAGAGTTTCTAATGATGATATGCATGTTAAGAAGGAACCATGTGAGATGGATTTATGCCATAAGCAAGTTGATATTATATGTTAGCCATTATATGAAGAACACTTGGTGGAGGATATTCCCTATTAGCCACATAATTTGAGTCTATCATTAAGTGAAAATAAAAATAAACTCATGGAGTCCATGAAGAACTTTGTTGACACCAATTCCTTGGTGACAAGATGTTGTTGGAGAGATTCTAGTGAAGAATTGGAGGGATAATTCTTCTTGGGAGGTTTAAAATTCTTATGGAATCGATGGCCAAGATGAAAGAAATATCAATGAACTTAATTGCATATAGGAACCATCTTCTTATGATGACCAAGATTTACCATTTTTCACTCAAGAAGGAACAAGAAGAGTCTAAAAGGCTAAATGTGATTCTTTGAAGAGAACCAAAGAATCTCTTTGAGAGTTAGGGATGTAGATTGATCAATTTCAAAAGTATTTGAGATCATCACATTCCCCATATTGCATGTAAAACAATCATTTGTAGATGTAAAGAAACACATTGAACTTAATGAAGTAACCTTATCTGAATATTGAACATGAGGAAGTTGAAAATTTGTAGGTGCTTGTGAAGAGCCATGATGAAGAAGATTTTTGCTAAGCACATGCTAATATTCAGAAGAAGGATGTGGAGGTATTAGCTATGTGAGAGATAAATAGGGACATGGAATTTGAATCAGCAAGCAAAGGTGATTGTCTATTCATGGTATGGGTAGATACTTACATAACCAAAATGGAGATTCAGTGATGCACTAGACTTGCTTGCATGGGTTAGATATTTATGGACACATCGTTTTATCTGTAATATTGTGACAAGCAACATGAGTTCCTATGGAAGCCATGCAATCCTTTTAGTATGCATAGCAGCACATGGGAATCCTACTTGATGTACTTAGATGGAGTAGTAAGAATACAAGGTGTTTGAAAAACACTCTCCTTGCTTCAAAGGGTTCTTGAGCTACCTTAATGGAGGGACTATTTCACTCTGGAGGTGATGGATGGTCATATTACCTATTGATTAACAAACATATGTTTCTATTCACTCATGGATGAGGTAAAAGGATGCATTACAAAAATGAAGAATCATGGTAATTATGAACTACCAATTTGGCTATAGGATACTAGCATAATTTGGAATGACACATTGTTCCAGATGATCAAGATGTTTTTCGGAGTTCTACATAAACCAGGGGATCCTATAATTACTTAGAGTGACAGTTTGTTCTTGATGGGATTAGAGTTTCGGAGAATGCAACATATTTAATAGGATCCAGGAGGGTGAGCTAGCTTTCATTTCCAGAATTCTATCCATGTGGAGTAGTGTTATAGTTTCCGACATGAGAAACCATATGATAAATGGACAGACCATGTTCTTACTTGGTGGTTTTGGAGTCATCATAAGGATCTTTATGTAGACACTAAGCAGTTTAGAGGAGGAAGTAGAAGACACTTCCCCATTCTCGAGTTCATTTGGGATCCAAGAATAATTCTTGGTCTTAACTATTTAAGTAGGAAGATTCATACAACAATATGTGGGACAAAAACATCTCCTAAGAGGAATGAGATGCATATTAAGTTCAAGTACATTCCTAATATTAACCTCCACCTTGATTATCATTATCAGGTTTTCTTCGAAGTAGTAGTCCTGCAGAAGGAAAATCCTTGTGTCCAATGTCCCTATTTTGTATTTTCATGCATGAACATTGGATTGTCTAATGAACCTATTGTTTCACCACCTTAGATGAGAATATCATACATCAAGCACATTGTTAAGCTTAAGTTGGTTCATTTTAAGTACATTATCATTCATGGTAGGATGTTGCATAAGAATTCACATAACTTGGAAGCTCCATCAAAGGATTTTGTTAGAGGCATAATTACAAGTCAATTTGTTTGAATTTGTAATTGGAAGGGTTGAGATCTTGTATGCTAACTCTATGGCTGAGCATGGTAAAATTTGTGCCTGTATAAAGAGGATTTGTTCCATCTCTATTTGGATCAATTCCATATATGTGAATAAGTTGGAGAATGGTGCACCATGTAGAGGATCCTTTTGATTTATAACTCTTGTGGATTCCCACGGAATGAAAGAAGTTTCTTATGGGGATGAGAACTTTTCAAGAGTTTTCAAAGGAATGAACAATGTGATGGGATCATGTTTAATGTTTGCTACACTTGGTTTCACTCCATCATTTGTGCTTAGAGGATATTATTCCAAAGAAGGCATAGTAGTATTTTTGTTGCAATAATCCCACCCTAGTTGCTTGTATATTCAAAGTAAGGTGAGTAAGACACTTTCATGGGATTTCCTAAAGAATGAAGGATTGAAGTGTGAAAAGGTGTGCACAGTCAAATTAAATATATATATTGCAACTCAATTTACCATGGAGTTTTTCAAAAGAAGGTTCATTCATGACCTAATGGAGAGGATGACCAATAAAAATTTGTAAAATGGATCCTATATGATGGACATGATATCCAAATGTTTTTTCAAGCATGCTTACAGTAATTTGTGGAAAAATGTACAAGTTCTTCATCATCCATGATCTTCACTTGTTTGAGGACAAACAAATTTTGGGAGGGGAGGGTCATAATGTCCTCATATTTTATAGCACCATGGAGAAACCACTATTCCTGTAGATGCTCATGGGTCTTATTGGAAAATTAAATCAATTAAAAGGATTTAATTTTTATATAGTAATTTTATATAATTAAACAAATCATGAAAGAATGATGGCAACTACAATTTTGTTATAATTAATATTTCTAATAAATGTTTATGAGTTGTCAATGGCCTATATGGCTCAAGAGGGTGCATATGATAAGGAGAAAGCATGTGACTTTCCCAACTCAGAAAAATATGGAAAGAAAGCATCCAAAAGCAGAAAAATAAAGAAAAACAACATAAAATCAAAGAGGATAGAAGTTTCCTAGTTTTTGAAGATAAGGTTCAAGATAGATTAGTAAAGCAGGAAAGTAAGCAAAAGGATTCATCAAATCTAAAGAGGATAATTTTATCCAATAAGTGTGCTATCATGGAGTCAAGTCTGTCCTATATGTTATTTCAACTTACCAAAGAATCATCCAAGCCACCTATAGTTTGAATTTCCAAGAAGGCAAGGTCTAGAAAGAAGGAGAAAATGATAGAAAAGGTCAATAAAAGGAGGATGATCACTCCTATTCACATATTTTTTTGTTTTTTTAATGTTATTAGAGAGCTCTTGCAGCCCTATTATTGGGTGATGTGCCCCTTGCAAATAATAGAGAGATGTGCCCCTGTTTAACTAGAACCAATTGGAGTGTTTGCTAGCATTGCAGCATGGATCAAGGAGAAATATAATCAGTCATTTTCATTTATTTTATTGTATTTTTCCATGTATTTTATTGTATTTTTCCATGTATTTTCAGGTTCATTTATGTCCAGGAATTATTCTTATGTTTCTCTAGTTTTGATGTGCTAGTTTGCTAGCAATTTTGCAGTGGAGCTTAGTTCTAGTGTTGATAGTTGATGTATGTAATTCCATGAGATATGACTATTGTAATGACAACAAATACATTTATATTTAGACTTATATTAATATAATAATAGTGCTATGTTTTATTTTATGCAACTTCTGAGTCTCTCTTTATGTATTCTTTCACTATGCTCAATGCAGTAGCAATTTTGTCTAGTTCTTGTTTCGGTTTTCATAGACTAACTTATGCTCATCCATTTCATGATATAAAGGTACCAATATAAATATATGAAAAAAATTGAACTTAAAAGGATGTTCCAATCACATGGAATTCTCCATTTCCCATGTAGCCTCTTTAGGACCGCAGTTCCTTCTCTACATCAACACACACCACCAAATATTTTCTTGGTCTTGGAGAATCATTCTCTGCAGCCTGGAACATATCCAATGTCTTTGGAAATTAGTGATACCTATGCTCAAACATGAAGCAATGAGTCATTTCCCATGTTAGTATTCACAAGATTTTCCCAAATCATATATGAATCACATGCACATGTATATCGACATTAAATCAAGAAGTATTTTCCTAAGTGAACCAATTACTTATCTTGCATAATTATCCTCTTTTGGTTCCACAAGTGTCCAGTAGGGATAATATCAGCCATGGCACTCACAACCCTTCCCCACCCCACACCTGAGTGTGCATTAAAGGGTGGCCAAATTTCTACAAGCCTAGTATCACCTGAAAATATCTTTCAACCGATATCTGACAACTCTGCTTCAAAGTATAACACTCCTTCTAGGTTGCCACCAAGATTGGTGTTTCCTTTCCGAACACCACAACAATTTAATTCATATATTAGATTCATTCCTATAATATGAAACCTTTAACAAGATTTTCCAAAATCTGGACTGCATTGAATGCATATGTATAATTACATAAAATCAAGAAGGATTTGTCAAGTAATCAAATACTTATCTGCATAGAGTCTCTCAACCGAGATCTGGTCAACCCTGCTTCAGATTCCAACACCTCCTTGGGTGCTTAACGACAGCTCTAGCTTAAGGGCCCATCACCTCCTCCAAGTTCTTACCAATGCACAGGCGCTTACTTTCCATACATCATAATACCTAGGGGTTATTCTCTTCATGAATCCCCCACTCTCGTGACATTCCCCTTATGCGTGAATGTGTGCAAAAATAAATCTAACCAAATGCATTACACCCTAGGTGTCCCCAGTGATGTATATTGGTGCCTAGCTAGAAGGGGGGCTAAAGTAGTGTACTCTCATACATCCTTCCATTGGAGTCATATTTCTCGACCGCATCCTCCTGAGAGCTATGTACTCCAGGGGAAAACCACCATCATCTCACTTGCATTACATACAATCATGCAATTTATTTGAGATGTCATTATAAAAATAATTTCAATTATAGGTTTCCAAACCTATTCCAAGTACATCCCTCCGAGAAGCTATCCGAGAAGCTATATGTCCAAGTGCATCCTTCCTAGGATCCATGTACAACTAGTACATGTTTTCATCATCTCACCTGCATTATATATCAGCATGCAGTTCATATGAGATGTCATTATAAAATTTAACCATATACTTTCAAATCTATTTCATGCCTCGATAAATTTCAAATTATCAAATGACTAATATATTGACAGTCAAATCCAAAATTTTGAATTCACAATTCTACTTCCCACAGAAAAATTAGAATTTTTGCAACCACGAGGTCATCCTCATATTGTTTGGATTTTTCAAGTGGGGAGTACTCATACCTGACTTACACATGCTTCCCAAAACATGGACATTCATATACAACATGTCATCTGGACACCATTTTAGATAAGCGAAACAGTTAATAATAGTTAATTAACAATCATCCATGAAATTTAAAATATGAAGTTCAAAATCTATTCGATTCAAAGGTTATATTTCAGTCATGAGATCCTTCTTATAGCCCATGGTAGTTTCCTACCTAGGTTTAGTGGGTACCACTAGAATGCTATGCTTAGGTCATTCTACCTATATTCTTCAGGAAGCACCATTTCCTCATGGATTCACAAGTTCATATGCAGGCTTCCTTAGCTCATACATACACTCAATTTTTCCTACAAAATATTCTTCAATCAACCTCCTATAGTATCCTGCAAGTCCCACAAAATATTTTACATCTGTTAATTTTCTTGGAGTAGACCAACTTCTCATGGCCTAAATCTTTTTAGGGTCTATAGATATCCCTTTATCTGAGATAATGTGACCTAAATAATGAACTCCATCTTTTTAGAAGTCATAGTTCCTCAGCCTTGCATACAACCGAGGCTTCCTGAGCAATTTCAAGGTTAGCCTCAATTGTTCCACATGTTTTTCCCCATTCTTTGAATAAGTAGGAATGACATCAAGGAAAACAAGAACATACTTTCCCATGTACCTACTGAAAACATTATTCCTAAGGAATATAAATGTAATTAGTGCATTTGTGAAACCAAATGGTACCACTACCAACTCATAGGATCCATACCTTGCTTTGAATGTTTTCCTATGAACATATTCGTCATTGATACTTATCTGATGGTAATCAGATCCCAAGTCAATCTTGGAAAATACCTTTGCTCCTCTCATTTGATCAAAGAGGTCATCAATCCTAGGCAAAGGATATTTTTCCTTCACATTGACCTTTCTTAGCTGTCTATAATCAATACACAATTAGAGTGTATCATCTTTCCCCTTCTCAAACCCAACTGGTGCTCCCTGCGGAGACACACTTTTCCTGATATGCTTCTTTTCCCACAAATCTTGTAGCTGCACTTTCATCTATAGGATTTCTAGTATGCTCATCCTACAAGGTGTCTGGGACACTGGTGCTATTCCAAGAACAAGCTCAAAGGTAAGATTAATGCCATTTGGAGGACTCCCTAGAATTTCATCAGGAAAAACATTCTTGAATTCCTATAGCATATGAAATCCCTCCAACCTAGGAGTATCATACTCTGCTACCTCCAAAACATTAGTTTCATGCACTCTACAACCTTTCCCATAGAAATTCTGCAGCTACATTGATGAAGACTTCCTACTAGAGATCACTTCTGGAAATCCTTTTTCAACCCTTAAGTTTCCTTCGTCATCCAAGCACTCAAAAGTCTTGTTGTAACAATCAAGCTTTGTTCTATGTGCTTCAAACCAATCCATTCCAATGAGGACATCATATGATCCAAGTGGTAGAACATTCATATCTGCACAGGTGACTAACCGATCCATGACCAATGGACATTTAATTATCACCTCACTGATCTTCTTCTTAGTTCTAGTGGGTAATTGGACTAACCATAATATTTTGTGCTTTGACTTCTTCAAAGGGAACATCTCAACAAATCGAGGGGTAATATAGGTATTAGTCAATTCAGGGTCAGTAAAAATAGAAATAGTCTATTCAATAATCTCACCCTAAACTTCCACCATAGTTTAGTTATGACCTTCCTGGTGGTATTCTAACACTGCAAAATTTTTAGGAATGATCCCTGCTTCCTGACCCGTATTTTCAGCTTCTTGGGTGCTAGGGACTTGACCCTCATTTTTATTCTCAAGTGTACAATTCCTACGTAGATGGGGTCCTTCACATCCCCAACATTTAGGTGGTTCCTTTATCTTTTCCCTCATCAGTATGGCATCCTCAATCACAACTTGTGATATATTCCTTTGCTTCTTTAGGAGGGGAGAAGGTTTAAAACATTTCTTCCTTGGGTTAACCTTCTCATTCTTCTTGAGGGAATTTCTCCTACTCCCTTCTATCTCTGTTAACAGATTCCTGGAGTTTATCTACTTTTGGAGATCTACAAAACTTTGTACTGTGGATGTAGTCAACTAGTTTTTATCTACCATAGCCTTGAACAACCTTTTATTTTCTTCTTTGCAATACTGCAACTCTACCCTCATATTTCTTATAGTAGCTGCAACATCTAGGGAACTCTCCTATTCCTACTTCCCAATATCTTCAGTTCCATGACCTTGGATATTTTAAGCTGGACTTACATGCCCTTCCCCTTCTAGACAAATCCAACATAAATGGGGTCCTCCACATCTCCAGCATTGGAGTGGCTTTCTACCCGCTTGTGGGTCTCTTGGATTCCCCCCCATAACATTTTTCCCATGTCCACAAGGATCATGTGCATCATCCATACTGTTAATTTTGATGGCATTGATCTTTTGTGACCTTCTCAGTCAGAACAAGATCAACTCTCCAATATGCACTATGACTTTGCAAAATGTGTTAACAACATCATTTGTTATTCAATCTCATAAATTCAAACAATTACTTACTAGTTTCTTCTTGCAGGCATGAACGGTCAATGTGCCTTTCGTTGCGTTCAACGCTAAGTTTAGCAATTATACTAATCAGCACTCCTTCTTGCTGTAGTTTCCTTTCTGCAAGAAATGAATATCTTAGGGAACGATGAGGTTCAAGGGGGGATTTCCCCCTTGTGGATCCTTGTTCCATTGAAGGATTTTTTTTTGTAACCCTTCGATTTCATGCAATCTGGTGCATAACTTCATTGCAACTTTTCCAACTTTTTGGCCTGTGCAATCCCTGCTGAAAACCTGCTGAATTTATCTGAACATAGAGGTGGATTTATAATGGCCACTTTGAGGCCCAGAGCTGCAAAATGGGATTTGATACCACTCTATCGTGTACCCATACCCCATTATCATACAGAATTAAAATTTTCATTAAGAACCTTTATTGTTCATCGAAACACAAGGCATGGCCATGAACCACTTCTTAACATTTCCAACACTGTCATGCTCCCTCCCATCTTCCACTGACTAGTTTAACGATATGCAAGGAAATATCTTAGAGGATATTGGATGGTAGAGAGAAATTGCGATGAAAACCGATGATCACAAATGGTTCCACATCCGAAATCAAATCAACGGCTCAGGATCATCACACAAAAATCCACGACGTGAAAAAATTGAGTTGTGGGATTGGGAATTGTGGAAGTCTCGATACCGTAATCCCACATCCCACATCCTCTATTCCACTTTCTTCTATTGTATATGCAAAAATTACCATTACGGAAATCAAAATCTACGAAGATGCATCCTGCATCCTGCAAGTTACAGAAAGGTGTGTTGCGAAATGAAAACTGCGGAAAGTAGTAATTCACAAAAAGACATCTTCTCATCTTGCACCCCACATCCCACATCCTGGAAATTATGGAAAGGTGCGTTGCTGAAGGAAAACTGTGGAAATATGTAATTCACAAAAGGACATCTCTGCATCCCACATCTTGCAATTGCAGAAAGGGAATTGTGAAATCTTCCAAAGGATGTCTTCTACATTTCACATCCCTCCTGTGGAATAAACCATTGCAGAAGAAGGTTTCTTCTAAAAAATTTGACTCACTAATCGAAGTATTTGAAAAGACTTGGCCATCTAGGACAACATCAATCCGAAATTCTAACCCTACAACTTATTTTAACAATGCATTGAAGGAAACATACATAGATTCCTATAATTGCAACTATTGAAAGGAAAAAATCATCAATTCAACACATCCAACATGTTCATCATATTCCATCAAGCAATTACAATGCAAGAAATAAAATTGCATAGATTCACATGGACAAGTACACTTATCTTGATAATAAATTGTCCTACAACCATCTATGTCACTGCAACATTCCACCCAACCATAGGCTAGTGCGCTCATCAATCTCTCAGTAACACTGCCACCCCCACGCTAGGCATGATTTCCTCAAGGAATAAGGGAACACTAGCAAGCTCATACATAACCAACACATTTGGGTTTATTAGGATTCAAGGGAAAACAAAGAAATTGATGGGTTTCACAGGCCACTCAGCCAAGCCATCTCACAGTTGGGTTTTAGAGACTGTTCATAGTCAAGGAAACATGCACATTAAGGAGCAGTCAAGCCAACATATGGGTTTATCAAACTGTATATAGTCAAGCCATCTCACTGCTAGGTTGATTAGGTCACCTATCCAAGCCATGATTGATAGTTGGGTTTATCAGACTGTCTAGTCGAAGTTTACTCACAAGAGCAAACACAACAAGACACATCCCAGCCATCCTTCCATTTGGGTTTATCAGGCTTCTAAGGCAATAGGAAAGAATAACTGCTAAGATAGTGAGCTGATATACAGAGCTAAGAACACCTTCACAAGACCTATATAACCTGGCTTCCCCACTGCCTCCACACCCAACTGAAGGAATTGTCCCCTTCTTTGCTCCATGGTCCCTCAGGATACACCTTCCCTTGAAGTGCTCTTCAGGATGTGCATAGAAGGTTCACCATCCACTCCTATCTTATTGTGAGGTTCCACACTAGGTTATCAAGAACATTCTACATCTCTCCCATTCCTAATTCTTGTACATAGTTCAGAACTGAACCAGTGTTTACAACACAACAACCACAAGGAGACTCCATAACACAGGCTTTACTCTGGAACACGAGTAACAGGGTCTCATAGAATTTGTAGTTTGAGATAAGGCTGAAACACAGCAATCACAATCTCGCTAAGGGAAAACACTTGTAAAGCGAAGGATACACATAGGAAGAACTTAGCTACCCTAGAGCTTCCACACAAATGGATAATAATGATGGATGAGCAAGATGTCCCGCAGCTCCCAAAATGTGAATCCAAATGAAGACGTGAATGCATCAAAAAAATGGCATACGGTTCTGGGTGTTTTTCTTTCACATGAAGTCAAAACACAACATTCAAAACTGGGTGCTCTGCCCAATTCGAATTTTCCCATACTCTTCCCCTTCCCTACAATAACTACCTCAACCACATTCTAACAGAAATAAATGGTTGGGAAGAAAGACAAGAAAAAGGGTAGTTGACACTTTTGATGGGATTTCCCCATGACACATGGATTTTCCCAAATTGGCTCAAGGTTGAAATTCCCTCTCCCTTATCCTTAGGAAAATCATGCCCCCATTTCATTTTTTGTTGCTTTGACATAGCTGCTTGTGGGTTTTTCATTCATTTGCATATTTACATGATGTTTACAAACGTTATTTCCTTAGCACATAAATGATAGGCATCACCTATGCATTAGAGAAAATTTCAACTGAAAATGGGCCTCCTAAGGAAAATTAATAAAATAATATTTATTAATTTTTAAAGAAGAAAAGAAAAACTACTCTTTTATTCGTATTTTTGACATATCTCCCTCTGTTTTTACTCAAATTTTGATCACGAGATATCATTGGATGATGAATTAAATTATGCATCCAATGAGTACCCACTCAGCATACTTTTTACGGGCCCCACTACCCCAAAAACAAGAAATAACTGAAAAAATGTGATGATGAGATCATCATCATGTTTTTTTAGGTATTTCTTGTTTTTGGGGTAGAGGGGCCCATAAAAAGTATGCCAAGTGCATACTCATTGGATGCAAAATTTAATTCCGCGTCTAACAAGCTCTCCCGATCGAAATTTGGGTAAAAAAACAGGGAGATATGTCGAAAATACAAACAAAAAAATTAGTTTTTTTATGATACCTATCCCCAAATTTATATTAAAAAATTGTTTAAGACGTGCTCCCTTTTTGAATTTTAAAGCATTTTGATTGGCTAATATATGATGACATGGAATTTGTATTATTTTTAGAAGGCCCATTTTAAATTGAAATTTCCTCTAATGATCGCCTATATATCAAACATTAATTAATGACAGGGCCTTGGCCTTGAGCTCTTTGTCATGATTCCATATAATATTTACATCATATACATTAATGAAAATGGGGTCAAAACCGAGGTATTACAAGAAGACAAGAATTTGATGTTGTTAGATAGGAACCAACATTCTTGAGAGGAGCTACTAAAACATCTACACAAGTATAAATGGTCATGGTCCCTAAAGCATTAATTCAAGAAGATGATGCTAAGGAAGTAGAACTGAAAGAACTTACTCTAATTACTGAATCAATGAAGTAAGAGGCATAAATCATGGAGCTAGATACTACTGATAGAATGGATGCAAGATATAGAGGAAAGAAGGATATGGTGAGAGATATTTCCTTACTAAATCTAGAATTAAGTAAGTGGAAATATGATGCTAGCTAGTGTGAAAAAGGGTTTGATTCCCCTGAGTGAGCACAGGAATATTGTTAAGGATCTTAGGGAAAAGTGGGATGAGGAGATATGATTCTAGAAAATTTGTTGGCAGAAGTTACAGGAAGAGTTCAAAGAGTTAAGAAAATTCAAGTATATGCAGAAGAAAAAGGAGCAAATGCATATCTTAATTCAAGAACTATTGAATTATAGAACCTCATCACCTTCCTACTTTGTATTTATTTTTGAGAAGATGACTCTGTTCAATATTAGGGATCTAAAATATGGTAAGCATTATTATATAGTGTCAACCTCCTAGTTCTTGGATACTTTTACTCAGAGTGACCTTTCGAGCAAAAATTTGTTATGTGAACTATACCTGCATGAGATAGAATTCCTTATCGAATATGAGTCTAACATTATTCCCTAAATAGGATATGTTCACCCAAGGGCATTCAATTATTTTTTTACTAATCACTTGCATTAGTGGAATGCTTCTTAGACCCTTCATAGGAATGAGTTTAACTCCATCCTTTGGATTAGAAGTGAACCTCAATTCCCTATGGCCCTTAATGCCAAACATAACACACATCTTTTCTCTCCTAAAATGGTTAATCATCCGATGGTATTTCAACATGAAATCATTTCTACTTGTATTAACATGATCGCTTGGCATAAAGGCTATGTCTTGAAGGGAAGTGATTGTTGATGGGAAGCGTCTTCCATTTCTCTAAAGGAAAAGGATACGTATTGCTATTAGAATTTCAGGCATGTCTTATCTCAAGTATCAGGGTCTATTAAATGTATGGAAGCATGCAAATCGAATTGGTTAGGGATGAAATTCAAATTTCCACTTATTTGGTTTCCAAAGAGAAAGTACATGAGCATTTACAAGTTATCTAAGAAAATAAAGAGAGATTGTTCGGCCAACTTAGTTGCAAGAAATGGGCTCTATATGCGAATGAAAAACCCAAATCATCCTTCAACTTGACCCATTTCCACAAAAAATGTTTATAATCAGACTCAGATCCTGACTCACACTAGAGCTCGAAGTTGTTGCATGGGGACATGCAATATGGAATTTGCGGGCAGATGTTGGGTTTCAAAATTTCCCCTTTTTACCCTATCTTATTTAACTCTTTTTCCCTAATGGATTCTCATTTATAATCCAGTCACTATCCTTTGAAAGAATAAGCATGGATTTGAACAAGTATAATTTATTATTATTATGTTGCATTACTGCTTAGAGTTACGTATGATTTGGATTTCATTCTTCATAATACTGAGTTGTGGTGAAACCATGAAAAATAAGTAAAATATTCACAACATTTCTCATACCATTAGAATGTTGATACATGTGAACTTCAAGGTACTTGGCAATAGCTCTGCATCTCTTATGAGTGGTTTTACTTATGGCCGAAACAATACATGTTATTCTTCCACATGGTCTGTTGAGATTCACTCAAACTAATCGATTGCAACATAAGGAACAATTTACTATGAAACAATATTTACTATAATGTAACGATTTCTATTTTCTTCATACTATATTTTCAGCATCCTAAAGATCTCTCATCTTCATGGCTTCCTGAATTGATATACTCAACATATTTATTTCAATATATATGGAAGGATGAAATGGGATTGTAGGTTCATCTTGATTGGGAGTGAACTATAAGCCGCGCACGAGAGACTCTGTAACTGAAATTCATTTGCTAATGAGAGAAGTGAAATTTTCTTGATTACTGTGTGTTGAGAGCCAATAGTAGCATCTCTGTTTGAAGGCTAGGACCCACCTTCTCCCAACGATGTCGAGATTAGTTAGCAGTTATTTCCTTTTATATTTTTTAGCTTTGTGTGGTGGAATTGCAATTTAAATTACTTTCTGATTGACGTAACATGATTAAGAGATGAATGCATTTTTATGATTTTCCTGTAGCTTGTTGCAGTGGTGTGGTTTGAATAGTTGAATGGATAGAATAGTTTCTTATGAAAGTCTGTTATTAGTGTTGTTGTTACATGTATGCTCAGATTTTACACATTGTTATTACTTATCTTTCTTAGTATCTGTTAAATTAGAGATATTTCTATTTTCATGAATTGAATAGTTGGATAATGGTTTGCATTTCTTTAATTTGATTCCTTAGGATTTAATTTCCTGCAAACATAATTCTACTCAATTTATTCTTAAATAAGTTTTTATAGGGTTAATGTTGTAGGAATAGGAATCTGTTGAATTATAGATTGATAATTGAATTTGTTTTTACGGAGAGTTGAGTTGGCTGAGAAGTAGTAGGCTAGACGATTTCCAATTGATAAGTCAGGTGCTAAATGTTGATGTATAGATTTTGCTTGATTACCTTTGAAATAAAAATAATTCCCTTGGTTGGCAATTTATTTTGAGCATTTTGTTGTTTACTGAATTTAATAAGCAAATAGAGTGACCAACAGGTGATATAAAGGAATCTTGATAGATTTTACACTAAGCATTGATTTTAGTGTAGTATGCTTAGTTTCAAGGAGTGATGGTGAAATTGGTGATGTTTGTGACACAAAATGATGAAACAATCAAAAGTACAATGCTCATTACGCTTTCCTTTATTTCAGTGAACTTCTATACTATGGAAGAGTTAGAGTTTCTATAAGATCCTTCAAACATGTGAGTTGCAAAAGAGAATCACTTTTACAAATTTGAAAACTGGATTTTTTATATTTTTAGAAAGGGTTCAAGAGGTTGGATTCAAACATAAGATGTGTTGAATTTGATTCAAATATCACTAAGCGGACATGGAAAATGTTTGAATGTTCAACTTTTTTCATATTTCTAATAAGTCTCTCAAATTGAGGTTTAAATGTAGGATTTTGATTCAATTTCGATTTTCAATTGCACAATGTTTTCTTTCTGAATGTTGAATTTAATGTTAGAAATTGATTATTTGAAAACCAATGCAAAATTATAAATATCTTTCAAAATTCTAAAAATGACAAGCATTTACACTTGAGATCCACTTTCTCATTCACAGGACTGCCCGAAATTGCAAGTGAAGAGGATAGTTGTGGATCGACAATATGCTTCAAACTTCAAAATATTCATATTACACTTGATATCCATGTTTCGCGTTCATAGGACCACCCAAAAGTGTAAGTGAAGATGATAAGAAGGGCTCAAAACTCTGTTCAAAAATAATACTAGACTATTACACTTGAGATCCATATTTCTCTTTCACAAGATCACGTGAAGGTATCAGTGAAGATGATAGGTAGGGATCGAATCACAATGTATCACAAGAAATTTGAAAATGACAAACAAACTCCTCTAAACTTGCTTCAAGAATTTCAAATTAATGTATCCATAAGACACATTTACTTGTTCAAGCCATTTTCTTATGCTTTGGATGAAATGTTTCTCAATTTATTTTACGAGAGAGGTCCAATATTTTTAAATTTTTTGTGAATATGAGTAAATTGATGGTTCTATCGATGTCTTGACTACAATTTCAAGGTGTGTATTTGATCAACAAGTATGTGTAATTTTAAAATCAAAGGGCCTAAGGTTATGCGATCAAAAACATGTGATGTTCTTCATTCTTGGGTAAATTTTCTTTGCAAAGAGTGATTTGTGTTAAGAATTGTAATCTCAATGGACCACTATAAATACTGCATTAATTAGTTAGTTAGTTGAGTAGTTGAGTTGGTCACATTAGGTATAATTAGTGACCCATGGTATTCTCTGACTCATTATATTTACCAATGGTTTTGATGTTATGTAATCCTATAAATACATCTGATTTATATTAGGAAGGTAATTCAACTACCTAGTCAATCAATATGCCCATTGTGCTTCTATGGTTTTTACTACTTCGCTAGTTTCCTTTAACATGTTATGAGATCTAATGGTCTCATCCATTTGTTTTTATTTTCGGGTAATCCTTTTCACAAAGTGGAAAGCACACACACACACATAGATATGATCTTATTGGAGGTTGATCTTGTTGGAGGTTGTGAATGATACAAGAGGATTGTAGAATATCGATTCTTGATGATGGAGATACCAGAAGCACTACCAAAAGAATATGAAGAGGTAAGAAATCTCTTAACACGAGAAGGATCATGATGTATGGGTAGTGAAAGTAAGTAGTTTGTTGAAATTTCAAGATTTGTGGCATTTCATAGTTGAAGAATATCCTATAGATTTAGATTCATTCAAAGCTTTGAAATATTTTCAAAAAGAAAGAAGGCAAGTTGTTGCCTTATGTGTCATACAAGATAGTATAGACTATTCACTATTTCATGATATTGTAGAAGCTGATACTCCAAAAAACAAAATGAATTATACTAAAAAAAGTATTTAGTGAAGAGTTGGTTGTAGAATAAGATGACTTTGCAAGTCATGTAAAGCACTAGGAATCCCATAGTGAAGTGGAAGAGAGTCAACAAGACTGTGATTATGTAGCAACCAATGTTGATCTAGTGATGTTTGACATTGAAAACAAATGTGCCAATGTAGTAGTACTAAGTGATGTGAGTGATAGTCTCTTTGAGCAAGAGACAAGTGATAGTAGAGAAGTTGCAAAATTTCAATCTTCCAAAAATAGGAAAAATAATATTTTGCATAGTGAGAACAAAAGAAATTTGGCCAAGTGTTAAAAATAGGTGTTTGAGAGGTCAGTTGGAAATGCTCTCCAAGGGTTTTATTTATGCAAGTAAATTTATCAAATGTCATGGATCCATTATTTGGTAAGTTGTCCATCTTCTCATGACTTAGGGTCTCCATAGAGTGTTCACACGTGTGAAATAGGAGTCTGCCAAAATGGGAAGAAATATGTTCTGATGTTCAAAAGAGGTTTAGAAGCTATCTTGAAATTATTGCTAGATGTTTTTTGTGTGTCAACAGATTTATCTTGTGTTATGGTCTTGTTAATTGTTGAAATGGCTATCTAGCCATACTTGTAGGTTTCCTTATGGTGATCACATGAGGGAGAAATCAATCTGCTAAAGTAGAAGAACAATTTTTTTTATAAGTTAAAAACATTTTTGTGTAAGTGTTGAATTAAATAGTTTGGAATCCTATATGCTGATGTGGACAGTACTAAAGACAAGATACTAATGGTGTACGGACAGAGTTGAGACATGGATACATTATGTTGCATGTTGAATGACTTACTGAGGACACAATGAAGACTTGCTGATTGGTATTTTTTATGTGTGTGCATGTGGCAAACTTTGGAATAGTGTGATGTATCAATTGTAATTTTTAATCTGAAATTTGTATAGGGAGGTTGTGTGGAGCTCGGGAAATACTTGTTGGTTTTTTGACAAGTTGAAGCTTATTTGGATGTTGTAGCATCCCAGTCAGTTATAGATAAATGAACCATTCTAGTGGGTGGTGTCATCTTATGGGTTGTAGCCCATATTAGAGATTGAAGTCTCCACTTCTATAAAGTTTACAAAACTATATCTTGTGTCTCTTGTGCAATGTCTTGATAGTGATGTGTTTAATTGATGAATGACATGTGCCTAGTTGATATTGTTCTTTGATAAATATGTCGTTGAAGCAATTGTGAAATAATGATATAAGATTGGTAGAAAGATTTGAAATTGAGTTGAAGCCTTAGCTCACTAATTCACCCCCCCCCCTCCCCCACTTCTTAGTGAGCATTGTGTCTAACAGACTAAAGTTTTCATTGTTGCCAACAAGTGTTGTGCAGTGGCCCTTGATTTACTCACAAGGAGACCTTGATAGTTTGGGAATTGGAGCACTAGGTGGCCCAAATGGTCCAAATGAAAGTTTTCCTTCTACTGTGGAAAGCGATTAACATTGTGTCAGTGAAAAATAGCTTAGTGGAGCATCGAGTCTATAAAAAAAATCAATTGTCTAGAGTCATTGTTGACTGGCCCCTCTTGTTGCAATTACTCTGGTTTAAATAAAAGGAGGTATTTGCAGGGTTGTTAATTCATTCATAAGGTACAGGTGTCTACAAGAAGTTGAGGGTCTCTTTTGGCATGTTAGATGCAATACAAAACTGAAAAAAATAGACATCCATCAACTTGCATGGATATTTTGAGACACTTACACAATGAATCTTGTGATCAGTTAAAAACAAGAAATGTAGCAAATTGAATATCCTTTCCAAATATATAATTTTTTTCTATTGAAATTGTTGTTAACTATATAAAGTTAGATATTTTTTAATGGGCACTTTTTTATTTTTGGGACAAATTATAAGGTATATGTTTTTGTGGGTGCAGCGTATGAGTGTCTAAATGATGGAATAAACTTACGAAAATTGGTATACATATAGAGAACATATAGTACTATTGCACGACTATTTTTCCAATAATAAAAATAATATTTTTAAATTTTTTTTAATTATCTAAGAGATCAAACCTTGAAAATGGTACGTCAATTGTGGGTGCAGCATTTGAATGTCTTAATGCCATTATTTGGAAGTGGGTTTTTTATAGAATGTAAAGGTTGGTGTCCTTTAGTGCACCATACATTTTTTTTTAAATGGTTGAGAAACGAAAGAGATATGGACAAAACACTAACAGTGTGTTTCTTGATTTGAGGAGTGGTGGCAAAAGATAAATATGAAAAAAATAGAGAAAAATATATATTCTAGTTAAAATTTACATATTTAGAATATGCAAAAAAACCATATCTGTTTCTAAAATCTCATAAAAAATGGAGGTGTGCAGCATAATTAGACGAACCGCTAAACATGAGCATATTGGAAATTTGGATATAATGCTGAATTAGCCATGGTTTATCATATTCCAAGGCATAGGCATGTTGAATCCGAAGCAAAGTACAAAGCAAACACATAGGCATAGGAATTCAATGAAAGAATGGGTGGAGGCTTGTCCTTGTC
>LPNX010736829.1:33292-46289 GCA_001517045.1 Pseudotsuga menziesii
TCAATAGTTATAAAGCAAGTTAAAGGTTTCAAAGCTTGTAATTGAGGAGCAACAAAAACAAACTATATTGACATTGATCATTGTGGTGATGTGGAATGTACGTAACCAAGGAAGAAGAGACCTCAAGAAGTCATCGAAGAAGAGAAAGAAAAAAAAGAATAGACATGATGAATCGAAGGCTTTCTTTGGAAACTAATCCAAATCCAATTATAGAGGATATGACGGTTCATCCTATTAATCCAGCACAACAAAAAAGGAAACATTCACTAGAGGGACCTTTAATTTCCACAATAGTTGTTGAACAAGCACTCCATGGAAGTATTCAAGAAGCAAAACGTAGGTGCTCATTAGGGGATGTTTCAAATCCCACATCAAGTGAAAGTGATAAGTTACCATCTCAAGACGAAGCTCATGAAGAGGCATTGTACATGGAGACTACTATTGAAGAGGCATTGGACATGGAGCCTACTGTTGAAGAAGAAAATATTAACCGGACCATCGATGAGGATGTTGGACTTCCACCATCCAACTACTAGGAAGAGAATGAAGGACAACAAGTTGCTACTGAAATGCCAGAGCGTATTTTTGATGCACTAGAAGATAGAAATCCAACCCCCTTACCTCCATTAGAAAGCACACGTCGAAGAACTCTGAAGCGTATACAAGTTGATGAAGGACTCCTCAATTCCATTGAAGGTACGCTATCTAAACATAGTATTGCTTATCAAACTCAACAGATACTAAATAAATATTTTGTTTCTAAATGTGACAGAGATAAATGTAGATTATTTTTATCATTGTTAAAATATAGGGGCATGAATATTGTTAGGAAATCGTTAGGGATAAAGATGATAAAGCCTTCTGGACCAAGTTCTCATATAGTTAAAAGCTTAGTAGATGCCTTTGGTAAAATTGGTAAGAACACATGGTCAAAGGACCACAATGTGGCTCGTCGTGTGTTGTCACAAGCAATTGTAAATAAGAACACTGGGGTCCTTCATTTTCTCAAGCCTACATCTAAACTAGTTAATTTGAATGTAAAAACCCTCTGTAGGTATTCTATTAGAAGAGAACATATTGACACAACCGCCCATACAGATTTGTGGGCCTTTATTGGTCGGTTTCCATGTCGTGACATGAAGCTAGTTGATGCAGTAAAGGGACTAGTGCAGAGTTTTTGGCATGATCACACAAGGCATTCTTCAAAGCGGAAGGATGTACTAAAACTGAGAAGGGGTTCAAAGGACCGTGAACCACATATTAAACATCTTCTTGGTATAACACAGACAAAACTTCACGAGAAATTTAGGAATGAACATAGACAATTGAATTTGGGGCAAACATCTTTCAAGAAATGTAACCCCTGGTATGTTAGAATAAATACTCTTCGCAACACTTGTTGTTGTAGATACCATGTAGAATATGAATATTACTATGAAACATTTTTGTACATTCGTCGTGTGTTGCATACTAACCATGTACAGGATTGCTCCTTGACAATACCACCGACCTCATCAAGAGAATTCATTCATAGTATCATGTGCAATAGGCCTGAGGGGCAAAATTACTATGCAAAATCCTGTTTGGATGGAACTTGCTCCAACTGTGTTGGAATGGCAGTATTGAGCCAATGTATGCATGAGACTGGAGACAATGAATTTGGGAATATGGTTACAGACATGAAAAGTTTCAAATATATCAACTATGAAATAGTCCTAGGGAAAGAAAGCAAAAAAATACAATTGGTGACATCTCAGGTACATGCATTTATCTATAAATTTATGTTTGAATAGTTGCATTTCATTCCTTACTTACAAAAAAACCTGATATTGAGATCATTTTGTGTCAACAGGTGCAAGTTAGTATCTTCATCAAGGAATTTATTGAAAAGACACGTCAATATTTTCAGCATGTCCACTTGGAACGATGGTAGGATGAGAAGTTTAGAATATGCAGAGATACATTTCCTCATGGTACTATACTTTTAGTTGTTAATTTTGCCGAGAACTACACTCTGTAACCTCAAAATGAGATCCAAACTCAGTATTATCACTCTAAGCAGGTTTCCTTGATGGTGCATATCACATATAGGCATGGCCCAAATAGCAGTGAAGAGAAAAGAGAAATTCTAAAGGAATATCACTTCTACATAAGTGATGATAGGTGGCATGACTTCCACTATGTACGTCATTGCTTCATCATGTTCTATGATTATTTGAAGGGCAGGAACATACAGATGAATCGACACTAGATTTGGTTTGATGGATGTGTTGGTCAGTTCAAAAATGCACGCATATTTCAATGGTTGTGTTCATTGCATAAAAAATACAAAGTTCCACATATGTGGAACTATTTTGAGACTGGGAATGGTAAAGGAGAGCATGATGGAGCCGGAGCATGTGTCAAAACAGCCCTACGAAGAGAGGAATTGAAATTATCTACAATATCTACTATTCAAAATGCTCAATCTATAGTCAGGTGGTGCACGTCAGTAATGGGAGAGGAATAAGCTATGTAAGTAGAATCCACAAGAAAGAGACATGTGGAGAGATTTTTTTGGGAGGTGGTAGACATAGATCGTTCACATGCATGGGAATGCAAGACTGTTCTTGGGACTCATGGCTTTCATTCGGTTCGAAGCTCTGATAACCCAGTATTTGAAATTTGGACAAGAAAACTCGCTTGTTTTTTCCCACCTTGTTGTGATGGTGACTGGGATGTGTGTGAATCATTGGATTGGGTTGATGGATGGGATCACATATCGCTTACACTTTATCAGCGTGCAATTGTTGAGTTAACTCCATTGGAAGAAGACC
The DNA here is from genome assembly GCA_001517045.1 of Pseudotsuga menziesii. NCBI lineage: Eukaryota > Viridiplantae > Streptophyta > Pinopsida > Pinales > Pinaceae > Pseudotsuga > Pseudotsuga menziesii. The sequence continues at coordinate 36,109 of LPNX010736829.1, forward strand.
AATCATCTATTTCTATAGATTTTGATCATGTATCGGACCTTGTACAACCTAGTATGATGCATTTCCTTGACATTTTTTTGTAACATTTACGTAGTCTTGAAACTCACATTAATGGCCTTGTATCACACAAAAAATATTTGATCACATACCTACAATCATACTATGCAGGGAACATATACGCAGTGCTTGCCTCAAAAGATAGTGAATGGGGTGGTGATTACTGGTTGGGACGTTCTATAGAGGGAAAGAAAACCCTCATTATGTCCATGACAGATGATGAAAACAACCACTTCTCCATTGGGTCTATGGTTGTTAAAGGTGAATATCTTACACATGAAAACAATGCAAGAAAGAAGGGTGGATATGTTTATAGGGATTATAAACCAGGTGCAAGTGTGTATCACTTTACCAACTTCATCATTGGTACAAACCTCCAGGTACGAACAATGCCTAGTCGAAATTCATCAAAGGTATGCTACTTCTTACCAGATACAGACCACGAGAGACTAATGGAGACCATCATTATAAGAGATGATCTGGAGGGATTGGTTGTATGATAATAGGTGGGATCTAGCATGATAAGGTATGTATCATTATTGTAATTTTCCCATGTATTCTTCTTATGAATATGTCAATTTTGTGTTCTTGTATGCTACTTCTTACCGGATACATAGCACGAGAGACTAATGGAGACCATCATTATAAGAGATGATCCAGAGGCCTTGGTTGTATGATATTAGGTGGGATATAGCATAATGAGGTATGTATCATAATTTTAATTTTCCCATAAATGTTTCTTATGAATATGTCAATTTTGTGTTCTTGTATGCTACTTCTTACCAGATACATAGCACGAGAGACTAATGGAGACCATTATTATAAGAGATGATACGTAGGCCTTGGCTGTATGATATTAGGTGGGATCTAGCATGACGAGGTATGTATCATAATTTTAATTTTCCCATGTATGTTTCTTATGAATATGTCAATTTTTTGTTCTTGATATGCGAAATTTTCCATAATTTTGTTTATAAATATGCCAAAAATTCTCTTGTATGTCAAGTTAATGAACATGCCAAATTTTACGTATGATCAATAAACCATATATATCAATCATATGAACATTTCAAGATCTCATTCACATGATATACATAACATTAGAATACATACATGTACCTTTGTAGGTCATACCTATCAAAGTTCTTTGTAGGCTCTCTTACAGGACTAAAATCCTAATTTTTCAAGTAGGTAATATTGTCAATGTTTTCAGCCGATATATACAACTAGGATGATCTAAACAAGATGCTGAAACAATAAAATTATGTTTTAAGGCTTGTATAATTTCCTTCTTGACAGCTCACCTCTTATACCCGCATGTCCATTACGAAAGGGGTAGTGCATAGTACTGTTGGAATTTCATCTCATTTTTTTTTTATTGAAAAGTTTAATTTCTACTTAAAAGATAATAAAAGATAATAAGAGATTTGGGCTAAATCTAGACAATGCATTTCCTGCCAATGAAGGCCAAACCTGGAAAACCCTATCCTTAACTAGGCTTTATTGTTTAACATCCATGGCCAATAACCATAACCCTACCTAGGAAACCCTAATCCTAACCCTAATCTTATCTTACTTTCACAACTCAATTCATAATCAATCTAATGTCCAACTCAACTTTTTCAAATCCAGTGGACTTATGTTTCAAATCATGCTGATTCATGAAGTTGACTTTAGTGTGCATGTACTGAGATCATTGAGACCTTTAAATATAATAGTTTTTTCATGCACAGTTTCCATTCTATGCCCCGGGTAGGGATTCAACAAGTGTCCGTGAAAGCCTATAGGAGGTGGGATTCAATGTGCCACAGAATCATGACCGTTGCTTAGATCGATGAACCATTGGATTCGTTGGATTCAAGACATTGGGATAGTGTTAGGGTGGCCCTCTAATCTGGTTCCATGGAGAAGTGACCATTATTTTGGTCAATTTTGGAAACTAGGGTTTTGCTCAGTAAGTGAACGTGAAATTTTTGGACATGGGGGTCAAATTCGCATATTGCTCAATCATGAAGGTTTGTCTAGCGTTCGCATATAACACATGCCTAAACACGCTTGCATGACCCACCGAAAGCCATTTTTTATGCACAGTTTCCATTCTATGCCCCGGGTAGGGATTCAAGAGGTGTCCTTAAAAGCCTATAGGAGGTGGGATTCAACGTGCCACAAAATCATGACCATTGCTTGGATCGATGAACAGTTAGCTCCGTTGGATTCAGGACATCAGTATAGTGCTAGGGTGGCCCTCTAATTTGGTTCCATGGAGAATAGACCATTATTTTGGTCAATTTTGGAAACTAGGGTTTTTCTTAGTAAGTGAATGTGAAATTTTTGCACATGGGGATCAAATTCACATATTGCTCGACCATGAAGGTGTGGCTAGCGTTCTCACATAACACATGCCTAAACACACTTGCATGACCCATTGAAAGCCCTTTTTTATGCATGGTTTCCATTCTATGCCACAGGTAGGGATTCAACAGGTGCCCCTGAAAGCCTGTAGGAGGTGGGATTCAACATGCCACAGAATCATGAACATTGCTCAGATCGAGGAACCGTTGGCTCCTTCAGATTCAAGACATCGGGATAGTACTAGGGTATCCCTCTAATCTAGTTCCATCGAGAAGAGACCATTATTTTGGTCAATTTTTGGAAACTAGGGTTTTGCTTAGTAAGTGAATGTGAAATTTTTGCACATGGGGGTCAAATTCACATATTGCTCGACCATGAAGGTGTGGCTAGTGTTCCCACATAACACATGCCTAAACACGCTTGCATGACCCACTGAAAGCCCTTTTTATGCATGGTTTCGATTCTATGCCCCGGGTAGGGATTCAATAGGTGTCCCTGAAAGCCTGTAGGAGGTGGGATTCAATGTGCCATAGAATCATGACTGTTGCTCGAATCAATGAACCATCAGATCCATTAGATTCAATACATTGGTATAGTGTTAGGGTGACCCTCTAATATGGTTCCATCAAGAAGAGACCATTATTTTGGTCAATTTTGGAAACTAGGGTTTTGCTTAGTAAGTGAATGTGAAATTTTTGCACATGGGGGTCAAATTCAGATATTTCTTGACCGTGAAGGTGTGGCTAGTGTTCCCACATAGCACATGCCTAAACACGCTTGCACGACCCACCAAAAGACCTTTTTTATGCACGGTTTCCATTCTATGCCCCGGGTAGGGATTCAACAGGTGTCCCAGAAAGCCTATAGGAGGTGGGATTCAACATGCCATAGAATCATGACCATTGCTCGGATCAATGAACTATCGGTTACGTTGGATTCAGGACATTGAGATAGTGCTAGGGTGGCCCTCTAATATAGTTCCATGGAGAAGAGACCATTATTTTGGTAAATTTTGGAAACTAGGGTTTTGCTAAGTAAGTGAATGTGAAATTTTTGCACATAGGGGTCAAATTCGCATATTACTCGACCGTGAAGGTGTGGCTAGTGTTCCCACATAATAAATGCCTAAAAAAGCTTGCACAAACCACCGAAAGTCTTTTTTGATGCACATTTTCCATTCTATGTCCCAGGTAGGGATTCAACAAGTGTCTGTGAAAGTCTAGAGGAGGTGGGATTCAATGTGCCATAGAATCATGACCGCTTCTTGGATCGACAAACCGTCAACTCCATTGGATTTCAGACATCGAGATAGTGCTAGGGTGGCCCTCTAATATGCTTCCATGGAGAAGAGACCATTATTTTGGTCAATTTTGGAAACTAGGGTTTTGCTCAGTAAGTGAATGTCCAATTTCTACACATATCGGTCGGCTTTGCAAATTCCTTGACCATGAACATGTGGCTAGCATTCCCACATGGAACCTCCCTAAACACGCTTGCATGACCCACTGAAAGCCCTTTTTGATGCATGGTTTCCACTCTATGCCACGGTTAGGGATTTAATGGGTGTCCCTAAAAGCATGTGGGAGGTCGGATTCAACGTTCCATAGATTGATGGCCATTTCTCAGATCGATGAACCGTCAACTCCGTTGGATTCAGTACATCACGATAGTGCTAGAGTGGCCCTCTACTCTGGGTCCATGTACAAGGGATCATTTTTTTTGTCAATTTTGGAAACTAGCTTTTTGCTCAGTAAGTGAATGTGAAATTTTTGCACATAAAGATCAGCTTGAAGGTGATTGTAGATCTTCCCCTCATATAAGAGATGTGAGTTTTTGTACAATGAAATGTAGGAGGAGACAATTCCATTAAGTCAGTAAGCATGTAATGGAACATGTTTATGTTTAGAAACAAGTGGCCATTCTATTACGCCATTATTACAAAATATATATGTATTCACGCTACGAATGCTTCGAAAATGCCATGTACATTAATCATACATAACTTTCATCTCTTTCAAAGTTGTTACGTGAGGCCATTCATCAAATGCCATGTACATTAACAAAATGATAAAATAATGTGCAGGATATAGTCATAACCATTATTTTGAATCAACCTTATAATACTCGGATACTTATAGGTTTGATGTGTATCCCATGTATTCGTTAGATGAAAGACATCATGCCAAAAAATAATTTTATTTATGTGGACCACACTGGTGGATCATTTAAGTGTGTCAACTTCATGCATCCTTTAAACGTTTGTTAGGTTGTTATGTGGGTAAGGTGCTTTTGTATTCCACCAAGTTGGATCAGTTGCTTAGCTTTGCTGGGTGCTTAAATGTGTATTAGACCTATGTTCCATCTTTTTGGATACAATTTGACATTGTTAATGTAACATTGTATATGCAATTGGATCGTGGTAAAAAACAATTAAGATGTACATTTTTGTTATTACGTAATTTATTGTAATTGTGCATTGTGAACTCAAATTTATAATTGATATCTCCATACAATTGTAAAATCTATAAAAAATTGGGAACATTACACCTAGAAACATTCTTCGCCACACATGTATAATCACACTTAAAAGACTGAACCATGAATATCTCAAGACCCTTGATATGAAATGTTTTTTATACCATGAAAGTTATAATACAAAAATATAAGGCCTATATGTAATTCCCCAGTTTTGACCCCATTGCATTATATATGATGTATATATTGTAAATGATCATGGTGTGGAGCTAAAGGCCAAGACCCCACCATTGATCGGTCATGTTATGTTTTGGATTTAAATTTGTCACCGACTGTATATCGGGGCATGCGGCATATATTATGTTGGTCATCATGTAAATATGCATCTATAATTAATTAAATGAACTCGACCAGCTACGATCGTGGCAACTAAATCGAAAGGGGCATGATTTTTCCCAAGGATAAGGGTGTGGGGGGTGGGGAAGGATTTGTCAAACCTTGGCCAATGAGAGAAAAACCCATGTGTCTTCTTCCCTTGTCATATTCCAACCACTTTCATTAAGAAAGACTACTAGTGGTTGAGGAAGTTAATTGTTTTGGGGAGTGGGGTGGCAGGACTGTCATTCCTCACCCACACGCACAGTCCACCATGGTTGACTTCACTATGGCTAGGAAAAACAACTGCCATCATTCACGCAGGGATTTTTCCACTCTCCCCATGACTGTGCAAAAACGCTCAGGCACTTGCAATTCATGTCCTCTGGTTTTGTCTGTTCATCCACGCGCAGAGGTAGAGATGTTGATCTTCACGCAGGGGGTCATTGTCTATTCTTTTGTCTTCCACACACAGACTTCTTTCCATTTTGGTCTCATGCAGCCAAGAGAGAGGAGTCGTTTCCACCACCATTCACGTTTTCCTCCCAAAGGAATCGACTGTGTTTTAACCCGTGGTCAAAATTGGGTGTGGATTTCTCTCACGCACTATGTTTTCCTCTGTATTTGGGAGTTTGGGTAAGTCTCCCTGGTGGTTTTTGTTTCCCAGGATGGGCTGTGTTCCTCACGTTTGTTGTGAGCTGTGCTCACTGATACATTTTGGGTTGCTGATTATTCCCCACGTTGTTAGCTGTGATTGCCGTGGTCTTTCTTACATTTTGGGGACTGTTCTAAATTCGTTTGAGAGTCATTTTGGCCACGATAGGGCCAAGAATGACTCCAGAATTTGTTTTCCCCATGTAAGCTGTGACAGCTGACTTAATTGCTTGTGTGCAATGGTTGGTCTTCGGACTGTGTAAGGAGCAGGGATGGGGGATTGGGTTGCTTGATAAACTTGGTGGCTGGAAACCACACAGACAGAGCTAGAGGGCTGGCCTTCTTCTCCATCACCCCTGAATAGCACTGGAAGGGAATGTAGGGCCTGAGGGACTGTGTAGCAGAGAAGGGACTAATTCCTTGTGTTGGGTGTGTTTGGGTGTCTTAGAGGTCAGGCTAGTTCTGGTGTAGGTGTTCTTGGCTCTGTAATGAGCTCACTAGCTTAGCATTTAGCCTTTCCCAACTCCTTGATGGTCTGATAAACCCAACTTTGTTGGCTTGGCTATGTTTTGTATATCCCTAGATATGTGTAAGCCTGCTAGTTCCCTTATTCCTTGGAGAATCATGCCCAGGTCGGGGGTGGCAGCACTGTTGAGAGATTAAGGAGCACGATGGCCTATGGTTGGGTGGAATCTTGCAGCGACGTAGCTGGTTGTAGAGCAAAGTTTTCATAATATAAGTAATCTTGCCCATTTTTACTTCTGCAACCATATTTTCTGTCAATGATATGAAAATGATGAACATGTTGAATGTATGATGTTTCTACTGTGTCTAATAAATAACTGCATCTATGCATGATAAACATTCATGTGTGCGTATTCCAGTTCAAAGTTTTGTTTAGGCATTCTGTTTTAGCAATTTTTATGCATGCACATTTTCATGGGGCTCTTAGCCCGCTGTGCTTAAAGTTTGGGTCGCGTCCTCTACGCTGATCGGAGGCATGGGGATGTGACACTATATCTATGGCCTCTCAATGTACATGTATCAAAAACATATTTGATGTACATGTGCAAACAAAAGTACATCTGTCCTGGATCGCGCCCCTATACTCTAACTCCGGATTGTACATAAAAATACATATTTGTCCTGGACTAACACATCAAAAATCTAACTTTCTCTTGTTTTTTACTGACCCTAATGATTTTTGGCTCTATCTACGACCACTCTGCATCTCTGGCGATTGCAAATCAATGACAATATTTCTTGATCAGGTAACTGAACTGGTACTGTCCATCAATAACAAAGTTTGAAAATTTAAAATATGACTCAATTGTAAATAAAACAAAGACTCACTGCATCCTTCGGGGGTATAGGTGCCTCTGGTGTCAAGGATATAGGTGCCTATGCTGTCCTCCGCCTTGCTGAGAGCCTCTCTACCATGATTCTCTACGAATAAAAAAAATATGTCAATTATCTCAAGAATTATCAACATGTACATGAATGAGAAAGTACTAATCAATTGTGTAAAAAATGAACATCTCACCAAAAAAACCATTTCTAGGGGATTACGCTGGGACTCTTCAGTAGTAAGAGGAGCCGTAGTATGAACATAAACCTCAGTTGCATGCATTAATGGACCAGGGTGTGGCTACATTCACCAAATGATTAAATTGTTAGACATCGTGCATGTCCATAAAAAATACAAATGAAATGTACAATTAAAAATATTCAAGTAGATGTACCTTAGTGTGACTTATCCCTATTGTAGATGCAGCATTGACAGCGGCATCAAAAATCCCACTAAGTTCTATAACGGATGACTCTACATCCTGATGTTGTAAACATGCGAAAATAACATTAAGAAAAACCACTTGTGAAGTGAATTCATAGCTAACCAGCAACTGCCATTGGAAGTGTGTACATTACTGTGGGATGAGTAGGTTGATCCTCATGCACACCTGGTCTGTTCAATGAAGAGGGTCCTCGTCTAGTGTAAACAACCCCCTTATCTATGTTTGGACTACGGGGAGATCCAAACCAAAGAGGCAATGCAAGGATCTGCGATGACGTCTGCATTCATAAAGTGTTACCATAGTTAGACATGGATTTGAATGGATGGAATAATATGTACTGAAAGAATAACATGTTGTAATATACTTATCCCTTCCTGGGACATATCTCCACCATGAGAGTGAACACGTCCATCACTTTCTTGCCCCTCTTTAGAGGCCTCTAGCATCTTCAAGTTTAAAAATTATATTTACATTAGCGATCTATAAAGGAGTGTACAATAAGAAATTTAAATAATTCAAACAAGATTCAATCATAACCCATGTACTTACATTCTTCAAGTAGTCGTAAATTCCACCTTAGACTATGTCATTGATATCAATGTCTCCAGCATCACATTCTAAGTGGGGTTCCTGCAACTTCAAAAATTGTAAATATTAGACATTTTAATAAATTAATCAAGACTAACACATGCATTAACAAAATTATACATGCAATAACAAAATGACAAGTGTTTAAATATTACCTCAATTGTGGTTCTTTGGGCCTCGGGTACAACCACATCGGGTGTAGTACCACCCCGTGAGAGGCATCAATCTCCCACAAGAGTAAATATTGCATATATATTACGAATCTTTTAATATGTTAGATATAGTATGGAACAATTAAAAATTGAACAATGACATAGTTTTTAAACAATGTCCTTACCTGACCACTAGTCATCGTAGTGGTACCATGTCTTGGTCCACGACCATAACAGGGTCCCCCACATGATGTTCAGATGTGTGGCTCGCTCTGAGGCACATGGGATGTCGGTCTATCCCCACCAACAGATGTCCCTCCACTACCAGAAGCTGGTGGTTGTACACCAGCAGAGGAAGAGGGTGGTCTCTGGTTAATAGTGATCGTATGTCGAGAGACCATCTTAGCTAGAGTAAAAAATGCATCCTGCGTCTAGGCAACCATGTCATGTGCAAGAGGGATGTCTTCCCTCGGTAGCTGGGCACAGGGTGCAGGTATCTGTGGATTGGTATCTCTATGCCTAGCATGGGGTCGATGTTGGGGAATTCCCCTACCAACTCCTTGGAAGCCCGACATGTCAAAATAGTTTACATGTTTCCCCATCACAAACTGTGCATACAATTTTTGGAGGAAGTACATCGGTACTTCCCTATTGTTGTGAGGGGGAATGTCAAAAACCATGAACCACCTATCCATCCAGTTGTCTCTGATGGGTGGAAAAGTGCACCACTCAATAGAAATATGTGGCCTTCTGATCTCCAGGATGTCATCTATCCCAAGTAGTCTAAACAATGAATAGATGGATTGTTTTTTTATTTTCAGCTTTTTTACCTCATTTTAACTCAACCCATTAGCATATTGTTTCCTTTTCCTCTCCCTGTAAGATGCGATGCTATACAACGCATCATTTGATCTTGTGATCATATCAACAATAGACAACAATGAATCTAATAAGGAGTGTTGGAGCTCATCTCCATCGCTCCAAGCCGAACCATTCTCTCTCAAATGGCCAATAAACCTCAGTATCTCCGCATCGTTATGATCCATAGTAGCCACTGCAATGATAAATACAAATAAGATATCATTAGAAATATAAACACATGATATAATGACATATCTAAGAACTAAAAACTATATAACTATTGACATATAAACTAAATCTATCATGTAAATTTAAAAATTGATCTTGAATTTTACAGTAAAGAATAGGTGGCATAATGTGTTGTTGATGAATAAAATCCCAGTATATGCAACGATTTTGTTATATATGTAATTATTTGTTGTAGTGTGATGTTTTTTGGACTCCAAAGGCTATTTAGCAAAACTTTATGGATTTTATGGTTGCAAGGGTTCCACTGGATTAAATATCATGTATGATCTAGTATGTGATTGGCATGTTTAATCAAATACATCAACCTACCTATGTATCTTCACGTTCATAGAGTCTATTGTTGAACTTTGTTGTCTTGACCTTAACCAAAAAGTACCCTTCGTTCAAGACGAAATATTTGTTAAAAGCATGGGAAGCTTCTATACCTTATTTTGACACTTGGATTGGGAAGTTTCATCAAAACTATAAGGTATTTATTGATGTTCTTGGAAGAGCAACTTCGAGAAGTTTCATCAAAATTATAAGCTGTTTATTTGTGGATTTTGGTATGGATTCACAAGGATCCTTGTGAATATGCATATGGAAATAGTGATTTAGTGAACTTTATTATGATGAGAATGACACT
>LPNX010736831.1:0-17019 GCA_001517045.1 Pseudotsuga menziesii
TGGCTTAATCAACTCCTTCACTTAGTTAGCAAAACAACTTTGCCCCACCCGTTACTACCAAGAGATCTCATTAGTACTCTTATATTTCATTGGTGGGTGGACAAGTTTTATGAAGTGGGTGAACAAGTTTCATTGGTGGCCTTGTAGCAACTCCATTGTGGTGGGAAATTGACATTAGAACCTCAAGTTCAAAAAAACTAGACTACATAAAAATTGATTCATCTGCTCCATACAATCTAAAAGATAAAATATTAATAACTATCAATATAAATATATAAATAATATACCATTTTTTAAAACTTCAAATCAAATTTTTCAATAATTCTATTAAGAAAACATTGTGGCTATGTAAGAAAAACTCCATTGACATCAAGATCTAGTAAGTGGATGGAAAATATTATGATGAGAAATAGACACAACAAAACAAAACTTTTAGCATTTAATAAAAATAAACATTAAAAACATTTAAAAAACCACAACATGGTAACATGATCAATATAAATATAAAAAATGTGTTCAATCTTAATTAATTACGTTTGAAAAATATAAAAACCTAAAACTGCGAGCAAATGTATGGAGTGTAAACTGTGGAATGGATTTTCTTCCACCCAAAAACTAGAAAAACAAAAAACAAAACAACTTTTTAAGAACATATTCTATCGTATTCTTCATCTTTTAAGACACATTTTGGATCGAGATGAAGCTTTCCTAAAATCTGACAGTTTTATTAACAACTCCATGCACTCTTTTTCCCTATCCTTTACATGTTGAGGTATTTGGATTACCAAGGTTTGAAGAGGAGTAGTGCTCTGAAGCAAGCATCCCAAATCAAGGATTTCACCCCACCACTATATCTGCTCATGTCTGACTTTAACATCCGAAGGATAGAAAGTTGAGAGACTAGACATGGCGGTATCACATCTATGGCTGACCCCTGCATATCAAAGAAATAACTCGTCATCTGGCTACCCTCGATAAAACTTTCCATCAAAAGAATAAATTAATCCTTTTATAGCAGTAAGAGTCATGCATGATCACATATCTCTGTAAAATCATACAAGAAACAGAAGATGGCGTGCTTGAACTCCATATTCACACATGTAGATAGCAGGAAAAGATTAGTGTATCAAGTTGAACAATAGAAACAAAAAGATCACTGCATCTATTAGATCGGATGCTTAAAATATGCTACTGTGAAATACGAGAAAAACCATCTATTTATAAAAATATGGGAGGAACCCAACATTTAAGACAGATAGATCTCTTGGTTCAAAAATTCTACTGTGAAATACAAGAGAAACCCTCTATTTATAACAATATGGAAGGAACCCAACATTTAAGACAGATAGTCTAGCTGGTATACCAACCCAGTAACTAATAATTTATCCAAGAGAATATGAACACTTGCATCCTTTAAGTGCAACACAGGGAAGTATGAAATGGTGGCTAACCCTCAAAAATGGTTTAAGCTATAAATGTACCTAAAGTTGGGAGGCCATCTGCACGCGCCATTTGCAATCTGCAGGGTACATGGGAGAACTACTGACAACATCTTAAAGAAGCTGCTGGGAGGCTTTCTCTACTGGCAACATCCTAAAGAAGGGCACTGGGAGGCCATCTGCATGCGCCATTGGCCATCAACTCCCTCGTCTCAGACCGGGCAGTTGAAGAACGTGATCGTGGCTTTTGGTGGATTCAGACGTTTCTTTGTCAACTGCTTGCATCCTCTTCTCTCCAGAAATAATAGCAGTTTGAAGCATTTGAATTCTTTTTCAATATCCAATGGGGGTTTGTCTTCATGCAAGCAAAAGTGGAGCAAGGACGAGGTCTATCTTTCCCTCTCGCTGTTTTCCATCGATCGGTACCAGAAAATAGCTCCTCTGTCTCTGCATTCATCTCGCATGGCCGGAATTCTGTGCAAGCAACAACCAGCCTCCTCTTTCGATGTGGGCCACCTACTCGACGGTTGGAGAGACAAATATTGGGCGAGAGCTGTCCACCCCGCAGCCTTCCTCTGCTCTCTGGTTGTAGCTGGATTTTGCTCATGAAGTAGCGGATAGGCGTGGTAATAATTTTTTGCAAATTCAACCTGAGCGGACATTTTCAAATTTAAATTTGAATTTAAATTTGCCGCCTATTATGACATTCAAAATGGCATACATATTGACCATATGCATGGCCATAAAAGGAAGAGGGCAAATTACTATGGCACGTTTGCCAGTTTCATAAGGAAGGACGTACACCTCTGAGTTTCAGAAGGAGGGCCCAGGCATGCTCGGGGCTTGCACAAGAAACGGACGACCGACGGAATAACGGAAGGAGAACAGAACGGAAGGGAATTTGTCGGTGAACGCCGAAGGACAAATGCATAGTTTCCGGTTGCCAGATATGGGGCCCTTATCCTACGTCCTCCTGGACCTGAAGGGACCACACCAGCCAGCTGGCTTAACCAGCGTGAACGCACATGCTGATAAGCTCCCTTGTCCAGTAGCTTCGAAGTGTAAAACCTGACCAAATTGAGAATCAAGAAGATCTTCTCTAGTAGCTTAGACATCATGAAGAAGACGAGAAACTAAAACCAGCAAAAGACGAAAGTTCTGAATAAAGTTCAGGGGCGTAGGGATTTAAATAGGAATCCATGAGAGGATATCTTGCTACTGCGTTGTGTCGAACGTTTCCATTTTTCTCAGGCTTCCTGGGCAAGCTATGTGGCGTTTTGATTAAGGATCGTATCGTGAAAAAGAGGTTCTGTCCCGTCTATCCGCTGTGTCATGCACTTTATCGGGCAGATGACAAGGCGACCGATTTTAAGGTATCGAAACTTTCACGTCACCGGTTTGGGTTCTGTGAGTTCTACCCAGCCCTTAAAACCAAGTTACGATGAAGTCAATTAGAACAGATGATGTGTGTGCGCATAAATTCTCGAGAAAGTATCTTGACCATGGCGAATCCGTGACATATAGTGGATGCAAAATGATGAGGAATAGTGGGGATAAATACCTTAATGATATCATTCCATATGCATTTCAAAATGTGTGTATTTTACAGCGTTATAAGTGTATAAATTTACTTATTCTTTATGGTATAAATTTTTAGAGGGGTTTTGAAATTGTGGATTGAAAGTATAGAATAAATTATTTTATTTTAAAGTGTAAATATAACGTTTAATAGATGTTTAGCGTAAAATAAAATTTGGTTGAATTTGTAGTTTTAGGTTATTAGAATTGTATTTTAAGAATGTTTATTAAAAATAAAGCAATTTGAATCAATATATACAATCAAAATTCTAATTCTAACAAAAAATATTTTGCTGAATTTAAATAAAAAAAATTGCATATTCTCAATTATTTTACTTGTTTGAAATTATTATATTAAAATATATTAAATTTATAAAATATTTGATTTAAATTTTTTGTTTTATTTATTTGTAAAAATATAAAGGAAGAATAAGATAAATGATGAAAAATTCTAACTTATATAAATATCACTACATTTGCTGGTATTGCGATAAATGCAAAAGAAAATTGAAAGTTAGGTAAAAGTTATGAAAAAAGAAAAAGAATGTTAATAAAATAATAAAAATAATAATAATATATATTAAGTAAATAATTTGTTTACATTATATAAATAAAATTATAAGTATGATATTGTCATTTTAATAAATAATAAAATTTAAAAATCAGAAATTGTGTAGAGAATTTTTTTTAAAATGTACTAATAAAATAATTAAATAATTATAATATATATTAAATATTATTTTTTAAATTTTATTATAAATGTTTTCAGTTAATAAATTATAAAAAGAATGATTTTTTAATAAAGTAATAAGAATAATAATATGATAAAAATAAATAGAATAGAATTCCTATAAAATTGTATCCATACAAAAACATAATTTAAAGGTTAATAAGTTAGAAAAAGAACATAATTTTAAAAGGTTAATAAGTTATGAAAGGAATGATTTTTTAATAAAATAATAAGAATAATAAGAATAATGATTTTTTAGTTTAACGAGTCCAATGAAATTAAACTTGGTATTGTTCATGTTTGGAGAGTCTAAATGAAGATGGAAGAAGACTCCAAAGGGTCTTTTTTCGTATGACTTAGTCCCCAGGGCCCGAAAAAGTGTAAAATAATACCCGAGAGAAGTCTTCCAGTCATGATTGGCTGGAGTGTTCCTTTTTCATAAATAGTCTGTCCGAACTGAAAAAAAGATAACCTATCGTGGGAGAGATGAATCTTCAAATACTTTTACGAGTATGAAGAAGACAAGTACTCGACAATATTTTCATATTTAGGGAGTCCAAAAAGAGTTTAAAGGAAACTCCATTAAGTTTTTTTTCATGAAGAGAAGTTTTTACAATCGCGTAAATAATCAAAAAAAGACTTAGAACTTTGATGCTGAGTTCTAAGAGTGTGAGCAAAGTGTCAAAATAAACGCTCGAGGACTTTTTCTGTTTTCTGGAAGTACCAAAAAAGTAAAAAACAAACTCCTCCATAGACACTATTGTTTACCTTTTCACCCCTGCAAGACTTAAAAAGTCCATTAGTCTCCTAGAAACTTGAATAAATAACTTTATAAACTATGTTAAAAGACATTTTCATATTAAAATAATTTTAAAATATTAATAATAATGCAAAAATTATTAAAAACATATTTAAATGCCAATTTCAATATTAAAAACAAGTAATTTTACTATTTACCAATTTGTGAGAGGATTTGGGAGACTTTTAGAGCCAAATCTTCAACTGGAGATTACAGGAGTGTCGTCAAAGCCAGGTAGATGCTCGAGCCTTTCTCTTTCATTTTATCATTTCCATTTTTTCTTTGGCTAGGGTTTCATGGGTCCTTGAACAATCCCTAAATCAAAATTGCAGGCACCACTCCTGCTCCTTGCGGGACAGGCGATGCCCGATAAAAACTGCCACTGTTCAACTTCACTTAGGCGGTGCCACCACTCCGTGTA
Organism: Pseudotsuga menziesii; assembly: GCA_001517045.1. Taxonomy (NCBI): domain Eukaryota; kingdom Viridiplantae; phylum Streptophyta; class Pinopsida; order Pinales; family Pinaceae; genus Pseudotsuga; species Pseudotsuga menziesii. The sequence continues at coordinate 4,968 of LPNX010736831.1, forward strand.
CATTGAGGAATGGAGGTGCCATCTGTGAGGTTGAAAAACTAAATGGGAAAGCCAAAAGAAAATGTCTTTGATGATTTTAATGGTTGAATATGATTTTGACTAGCTCATTTGTTGTTTTTGGCAGGTTTTATCTGGTAAAAAATGGTTATATGGAAAGAATGACAACATGATGATGATGATGCCCTGGATATGAAAGAACAAGCCAACACAATCTCAATAAACAAGTTAAGTAAAATAGGTTTTTCTAGGGTTTTGGTTGTAAAGTTTGTAGACAAGAGGGAAGAAAATTCATAAGACCAAAGCAAACACTAAATCATGAGCATTTGAAGGACTAATATACATAACATATAAACTATAATCCAAACACAATAATCATAGTACTGAGTTCCACCCACAGTTAACAAGCATTTCATGCATAAAAATCTTAAACAGGAAATGAGTATACCAACTGAGTGGTTAACACAAATCAGAAATAAAACCAGTCAATAGTCTTAAAAAGGCTTATAGTTGCATAAATTTCATAATCCAATCATCAAAAACACATAAGAGTTTTTACACTTAGCTCATAAACCACAGCCTGATAGCCTCCCCTTGCAACAAAAATCGAACCCTTGGTCCTCTCCCAGACTTACATTTATCTTGTTCCTTGAAAAACAGTTACATAACTGAACCAAAACTACTTTTAGGTCATCTATGGAATTGTTCAATGTAAACTATCATTATATAGAAATGAAATAACTTTTTCAAACTAACTAATAACTGCTCTTCTTAAAGTACTTTTACAATTCTTTTGTTGCCTCTGCTAAAAGAGCAATTCCCTCTAAAGCCTGGGCTTTCCTTCTGGCCTTCTAGTGATCTGCTTCCAAATCTGTAACTCTTTTTGTCAGCTCCTCATTTTGCTGTGTCAATTCTTGAATAGTTTGTTTTAGTTCTGTAAACTGCTTCTCTGTATGTCTTTTTCTTTTAAGATCCTCTTTAGAAACTGAAATCAATTTCTGATAGTGACTATTTACTTCTTTCAAGTCTTCTCTAAGTCTTCTATTTGCAATCACTAATCCTTCATTGCTTTCATGCAGGTACTCAATTTGATGCTTGTATTGCTTGATACTCCTCTGCAAATTTTCATTTTCAGAATCAATGCATTTTCCTTCTAACACTCGCTGCATTCCTTCAGGTATCTAAGGGATTTTTAGACTCCTAAAAATTTCTTCATCTTCTTCCGTATGCTCTCTCAAGGTCATTGGAATTTCTGAATACTCTTCATCTTCAATACTGCACTTAACTGATTTCTCAGCCACCTCTGCTTTCTCTATACAAGAGCTCTTTAAATAATTTTGATGTTGTTCTAGAATCATCTTCTCTCGAACCTCCATGAATATTTCTGAGATCTTGGTATTAGTGAAAACTGGTTTATCTTCTAAAACTATTTGTTTTTTACCCTTCATAACCCTTTTGTTTTCATCTTCACTATCTTCTAATTTCTCTTGAGATGAAGAATCTTCAATTACTGTAATCTTCTTTTCAGCCATTTTAGGGTTTAACAGCTTCTTCATATTTAATCTGAGTTTGTTCTTTGGCCTTGTCTTGGGCCTCCAAACTGCTCCAACCTCTCCTAACATTTTCAAAACTTTCCCTTGATGTGTAATTTAAGCTAGTTCAACAACTTTCATTTGCTTCCTTCGTGACACCGTCTCTTCTTCAGAATGGGTATGTATCTCCTGTTTAGAATGAACCCTAGCTTTATCAGTGGTATGAACCATGTAGGAGGAGCAAGTCGATAAGTCCACTTGAATGAGAGCTGACTTAGTCGATCATTTGACTTAGTCGATCAGCTGACTAAGTCAGTCGACCGACTAAACTAGAGATTAGGTCGGCCACCTAAGGTCGTGTTGGTTCACCGAACTAATAGGTAGTTATTTTGTAACTATTTTGTAATCATATATATTAGGATGTTGAGCCAGATGAGAACTCAGTTCAGTTCTTTGTGTTGTATGGACTCATTCATGTAATATAATCTATTAATTCACCTACTTGTCTTATCTCTTGTCTCCGTTTTATATGTATGTTTTAGTATGTATTATTGGTAACCTTATGTGATCTGTGAGATTACAACATTGGTTCCATTGCCGGTAGTACATGTCTGAAATGCATGCAAATAGATGATACTAGAGTAGGAGATTAAGGATTGGTGGGAACATAAAATTGCAAACTATTTGCATATTTACGCACGAAGGAACAGATTAAAAATCGCACAAGCAAAAGAACGATTCTTCACAGAAACACATGAAAAGTTTGTAGAATCAGTGCCCCAACTTTTGAAGAAACTCCTGGATGAGAAAGTCGGAAGGGACTAACAAACAACAGTTGCTGGAAAAATTGATCCGAGGAGGTAGAACAAACTTGTCGGAGTGGTTCGAGAAAATCGTCGACGACTTCGATGAGGAGCAAGCAGTCGAAGATAGAACTTCGATGGAAACCGTCAAAGAGAAATTTTACACAGACCTCACCAGACAATTTCGGTGCTCCTTACCGACCTTGTTGTTCAAATTCCTGATCGAGAAGGGAGTAGGACATATTATTGAACCTCATCCATCACTTCACGAACTGCCATCAAACTCTAAATGGGCGGAAAAGCAGAAGAAGTTGGAAAAATTCATTGTAGAAAGGGAGTGGGAATACTTCCTAAGAAAATAGACCGAACTATCCGGGCTTTCTAAAAGCATCGAGTAGGCTATGGGCAGGTAGCTGGTCATATGTCGAGATAAAGTAGAGTGGATTCTAGTTGACTAGAAATAGATACCATTCACCAGTAATGAGAAGTCAACCAAAAGCGATTTCAAGAGAATAGTATCACACAATGGTATGTCAGACATTCAGAAAATAGAGAGGGAAGAGAGACAACAGAGGAGGAAAGCAAGAAGAGAAAGAGCCTTAGCATTGCATAGAGGAAGGAGTCCTAGGGCGACCGACCAGGAAGAGAATCCGCTAGAGTTGGGTCATGACTGACATGAAGAAGGCTTGGAACAAGAGGCGTACCCTATGGAGGAAGAATTGTGGATAGAGTAGTCAAAATCTCTCCAATTAAGAGCTCCCCATGAAGGAACAACCCTCTCTCTGCTGAATCCGCATACCCAGATACAAGCTATTGTCGAAGAAGACCTCCGACTACGAGCTGGTGAATTTGGTATATGGAGTCGACTAGACGATGAAACATACACTAGACGACATCTCATCATCCATCGACCAGAGGAAGGAAATTGGGTTACCTTTCAAGCGCTACCCTCCAACTGAAGTATCCACTTACTCTTACTGACACATGAAGGAGCACCCCCCTGCCAAATACAGCTTTGGAAGACACGGAACATTCTGAACTATAGACAAATAGTTACAGTGGGCCATCAACAGAAGAAGTCGACATCAACTGACTGCCAGTCGAAAAAGAATCGACAACTGACGGAAACGAAAGTTCCGTCGACCGTAGTCCCGTAGAGACGAATACACCAATAATCCCACCTTCCCCACCCCCACCTCCACCACCGCCACCTCCTGAGAGTAGTGGCAGTGATTCCAACATGGGTCACAGATCAGCTCACATTTGGGGATGAGTACCCCAGATGACACTGGTTCGTCTGTGAGTCGACTTGGGAGGCCAACCAAGTTACAGACGAAGATAGGTAAATGGCACAGTTCGCTGGTGCCTTGAGGAAAAGGGCATTGACCTGGTATATGACCTTTTTGGAAAGACAACCTAGAGTAACCAAAGTTGAGATCAAGGTGCAATTTCTATCATTTTTCAAAACTCTAGATACCAAACACCTGGCAGCGAAAAAACTAAAAACAACATCACAGAAGCCAGGGGAAACTATCCACGACTATGATAAGCATTGGAAAGACCTTCTGAGCTAGCTAGAATATGTTATAGATGATCAATTACTAATCTAGTGGTTTCTTGCAGGGTTATCTCAGAAAGTCTGTCGACACATCAGTCTGGAAACATTCAAATCTTACGAAGATGTGCTCACAAAATCTCTCCAAGTGGAGATGGATGAGGACATACCCACTTACTCCATTGACCACAGATTGGAAGAACAACTCGAGAGTGTGCAGAAGTATTTAAAGGAGTTAAACCTCAAAAATCAGGAGATCTGGTGCACAAAGTGCTTGACGGCTGGACATTCCAAAGACAACTGTCGACAGGAATACAACCGACAGGACGTTCGATTCATGCAAATGAAATCTTTTTACGACATTTGCCAGGAAAACGGGGACCACTCAACAAAAGACTACCCATTCAACATGAAGAACACCAAGGCATCCTGGTGTGCAATCTACGAAACCAAAAATCATAACACGACTGACTGCCATTTGAACCTGAAGAACTGACAAAGTTATCATGCAGTCTACCAAACCAATGCAGTTGCACAAAACAATGAGCAAAACAACTTACCAAATGATCAGAACGGTTAGAGATATGACGGTCGACGATACGAGCACCGGTATGACAATTGACGTGGAGGCTACGAAGGAAGAGGTCGATTTCCTAGGAATCGCAACAATCCATGACGTCGACCCATCCAATGCTTTACATGTTATAAGGAGGGACATCAATATGCAGTCTGTTGATATAAATACAGAACTGACCTCAAATTTTGTACTCATTGTGGAGTAGGGGATCACTCACTAGAGGATTGCCCTACCATGTTGGAAAAAATAAATACAAAGAAAAATATTAATGTCTTGTCGTGTGTGCAAAACAATGATGTAATAAACACAAAAAATTTGCATATTGTAACTCGTCAAGGAACAAAAACAGGTAGTGATAACCCAAGAATCAACAAAATAAAAGAGAAAAATGTCTACCCTGATCCACTGAAAGAAAAACAAACATACAAAGAAGCAACCAATGTATTCAAAGAAATTGCACGACAAGAACAGGTTAACGACACTCGACATAACACAATAAACGAATTAATGCGGCTCGTACAAAAAGACAACTCAGTATCTTAGTTCATCGATTTGCTATATGAAATAAAATCTAACAACTTTGAAAAACAAACAAAGAACATCTGCAGCTTAAATAAAAAATATAAAGGTGATGTCGACCCACTTGTCGACCTAGAAATCTAAGGATACCATGTCCGACAAGTAGTGCTCAACTTTGGATCACAAGTAAACATCATGACTCGTGACACTTGGGAACAAATGGGAAGACCTCGACTGCATGAGTTAGGCATATAACTAAAACTAGCTGACCAGGGCCTAATTTAACCTATTGGAGTCTGGAAAAACGTTGACACAACTATAAAAGGAATCTCGACCAAGGTCGACTTCAAAATCATTAACCCTAAGGAAGGATCCAGTTCCTTCCCAGCATTAGTAGGTTGACCTTGGGGTAGGAAGATGAAAGCATCGATATCCCTGGACAAGGAGAGAATCAAATTAAAAGGAAATGGATAAAAGGTCATTGTACCCATTCATCCATCTCAAGGAGAACGTTGGACTGAACCTATTGATGACGAAGTCGACATCCGACAACTCTACCAGATTCAAAACAATGTAGATTATACAGAACCGAATATCCATGGAGAACTTCATTTAGGCAACCAAGACTCAGTTGGTTATAATTCAGACGCAGAATTATATGATTGGGATATCAATAAATATGAAACACAAGAAAGAGGGTGTTGGACGATTCAAATAGTGCAGAAAAATTCCACCCAACAGTGCTTCATAGTGTCCATTGTCCCAAAAATCTTTGAGAAGAAAATTAGGGAATACCCTACCTTACAACCTACCAATGTAAATACTACACATATACCAAGATACAAGGAAATGGAATCACCACTCATGCATGTAGAACAAGTTTCCAAAAATATTGGTGCACATGGCCGACTTCAAAGCCTAGTAGAAAATTTTACAGGACAAGCTGCTCGATGGTGGGATACCCATCAGACAAGACTGTAGACCTAGACAACAGCTTCGACTTACTTTCTCAAAAGGTTTGGAGGAAAGAATTTAACCAAACAAGATCAAATACATGTATTCACTCAAGGACAGAACCTAGAAGATCATATTAGGACATGTGAAAAAGAGTGGAGAAGACTTGGATACAAGGATGAACGAGCATGGCCACAGTTGTTCCCATCAACCCTCACCGACTTACCAAACAAATGGTATAATATGGAAGAAGCTAGAGGTGAAACATTCCTATGGCATGAACTCAAAGAGAATTTCATTAAATATTTCAACTTTATACCACAAAATGAAAACTTGGTCGAAACAGCAAAACAAATTAAAGAATTTATCCAGCCGACCGAAAACAAACCCTTAAAAGATCACTGAAAGACAAAGAAATGCAACAATATACAAACAAGGACAAAACCACAGTCGACAAGACTACAGTTAGAAAATGAAAACACAGAAGGAAAAAGATTTAGATGGAAATCCAACCATGTCGAAACGACCAAACCTATTTGTACAATCCTTAAAGTGGAAACAACCGAAAAACATGATACCGACAGAATGACTGTAGCTAAATTCCCTGCCACATTCTCACAGTTTAAAGAAGGAATTCGACCGATCAATGAAGCCAAAGCACCAGAATGACTAGATGCTAAAGTCAAAACTAGAGAATTCGACATCTCAAATGATGACCGACCAAAAATGGCAAATATTGGTGACTATTGGAGTGAAGAGCAGACCACAGAGATAGTGAACTTATTAAAGGAGTTCCAATATGTATTTTCTAGAGATTATAAATACCTCAAAGGCTTACTCCACAAAATGGGAGAAATGAAGATTGACACTAAACCTGATGTTCGACCTGTGAAGAAAAGGCCATATAAACTAGCTCACAAATACAAAGAGATAGTCAAAAAGGAAATTGATAACATGCTTGTAGCAGGAATCATCTATCCTATTGACCAATCAGAATGGGAAAGTCTAATGGTTGTACATCCTAAGAAACATGATCCGACCAAACTAAGAATTTGTGTCGACTTCAGAGAACTAAATAAAGTGACACTGACAGACCCATTTCCAACTCCTTATGCAGATGAAATCTTAAATGAGGTTGTAGGAAATGAATGCTACTCATTTATATATGGATTCTTAGGTTTAACCAAGTTCCAATAGCTAAACAACACCAGAAGAAGACAACCTTTGTGTGTGAATTTGGTTCATTTGCTTACAAGGTTATGCCTTTTGGATTAAAAAATGCACCTGCAATATTTTCTAGGATCATTGTCAAAAAATTTCAAGAATATATTTACAAGACCATGGCAGTATACTCTGATGATTGGACAATATACTCCATGTTAAAGGATCATTGCAAATGGCTTCAACTTATGTTGGAGAGGTGTCAACAAATTCAACTCTCCCTAAACATAAAGAAATGCATATTTTTTATACCCATAGGGATATTATTAGGGCACATTGTCTATAAGGAAGGTATTAAGGTTGACTTTGCAAAGATCAAAATTATCCTCAACCTAAAACCACTAGTAAACCCAAAACAAGTTAGGGTGCTACTTGGCCACACAGGCTATTACAGAAAATTCATAAGATATTATTCATATATGACCTATCCTCTTGAAAAACTATTAAGGGAATATCAAGAGTTCAACTGGACAGAGGAGTGCCACATATCATTCGAAAAATTAAAAAGAAAACTAGTCGAAGAACCAATCCTAAGGTTTCCAAACTGGTTGATCAAATTCCATGTTCATATTGATGCATCGGGATTAGCAATAGGAGCAATCTTAAATCAACCAAGAGATGATGGAATGGATTATCCTATAGTTTATAGTAGCAAAAAATTAAACAAGGCTGAGAGAAACTATTCGACAACAGCAAGAGAAGCACTAGGAATCGTCTTTGCACTACAAAAATATCAACATTATCTCCTAGATGACCCATTTATATTCTATACAGACCATCAGGCACTTAAATATCTTGTCAATAAACCACTACATCATGGAAGGATCTATCGATGGCTACTTCTCTTTCAAGAATTCAAATTCGAAGTCATTGTCCTACCAGGCAAGTTAAATGTCGGTCCCGACCATTTATCCCAAATCGACACAGGAGAAGAACCGACAAGAGTCGACGATGACTTACCTGATGCACATTTATTTTGGATAGAAGCAGTCCCAATAGAATTAGAAGAAATAGCCCAGTATTTAGAAGATGGACATGCACCAGAAGGAATGAGTACAAAGAAGAAGCAGATCTTAGCTATGAAGGATGCACCATATAGTCTTATAAATGGATTCTTATACAAAATGGGATTAGATGACATCCTCAGAAGGTGTGTACTAGAACAAGAACGAGACAACATTATGCATGAAGCACACTATGGAACTGCAGGAGGACATTTCCAAGCAGACACAACTACAAAGAAAATCCAACAGTCAGGGTTATGGTGGCTGACACTCCATAGAGATTGCAAAAAATTTGTTAGTCAATGTGACAGATGTCAACGACTAGGTCGACCCCTACCTAGCACAGAAATTTCTTTGATATCAGTGAACCCAAGTTTGACATTTGAAATCTAGGCCATAGACTTCATAGGACCATTTGCTATACCAGCAAAAAGAACAGGGGCAAGGTATATCATAACTACAGTCGAATATGTAACTAAATGGGTAGAGGCTGAACCAGTTGACACATGTTCCAGTGAGATAGCTACTAAGTTTATCTATGAAAATATCATCACTATATTTGGATGTCCACTAACTCTAATTAGCGACCACGGAACACACTTCATCAACAAAACTATCAAAACCCTAACCGACCAGTTCCAAATCCACCGTCGACGGAGTACAACATACCATCCTCAGTCAAATGGAGCAATTGAAGCATTTAATAAAACATTGACAAGAGGACTAACTAAAATATGTAATGCTGATAAGGACAACTGGGATGAGAAAATACCTGTAGTATTATGGGAATACAGAACATCATATAAACACTCGACCGACCAAACTCCTTTTCGAGTAGTCTATCGACAAGAAGCAGTAGTTCCACTACACTTCCGACAAAAGACACCTATCATCGCAAAGACCCTACATGTCGATGTCGAACAAGGAAGAAAGGACCGACTATTGCAACTAAGCAAACTCGAAGAGCACCGACTAATGGAAATACAACATCAAGAAATACAGAAACAACAACAGAAAGCATGGCACGATCGAAACATCAACAATAAAACTTGTTGGTAGGAGACCTTGCTTTACTATACAATAGTCGAGTAAAAGGTAAGCCTAAAAATCTCCACACAGAATGGATGGGACCCTACATTGTCGAAGAGATACATACCAATGAATCAATCCGACTAAGGACGTTACAAGGCATGGTATTTTGGAAACTCATTAATGGAGCTCCACTAAAATGCTAAAAAAAAAAAATCATATAACGACCATAACCGTAAACCAAAAGCTATAAAATATTAAAAAGCCAAAAGCCAAAAAAATACCATACATACAGAAAACTATGATAGGAAATTACCATTTCGACAACTGACATCATGCCCATTGACATAACACCATCGACCATTTTCATCGATCGACCACTTCCATCGACCATTCTCATAACCAACATCGATCGACGACCTCGATAGTCCCATCGCGCATTCATGACATCAAGCATCGAAAGTAATTTTCCATTAACGCACACTCAAGTGTTCCAGCTGGAACATCACGTCCACCATTAATACACCCATCGACACACACATCCACAACATTACCTATAAATACTAGACTGCTGAATGATCATTCACCACAATTCTTACAGAGAGAGCATCAGAGCATCCAGTCGACTGAAAGTCGAGAAACCCTTAGTGAAATAGACCACCAAACTGACACAATGGTACCCAAACAAACTAGAGCCTCGACCAAAGCCAAGGAAATACAGGCTGCGGATACACCCTTAGCCTGCAGGATAAAAAACATTAAGAATGCCAAGGTATAGGAAGGCTCATGGAAAAAACTTTGGGCCGAGATGCAAGAATGGGCTTATGTCAACAAGAAGCCCACTCAAGCCGCAGAGAAAATCAAATACAACACTATATTCAACTATGTCAATGCACCACTCATGGCCAGCTTTGGTGGCACCAAGGAAACCACTGTAAAATTCATCATAAGCCAGTACCACAATGGCCGGTTCTACTTCGACCAACCGGTTGACATCTCTGGAGAAGTGATCTCCAAGCTCACCAGTCTCTCAAACGAAGGAAACCCAGTACCAGTTGGTATCAAAGAAGGACTAGTCGAAGAACTCACTGGGTCGACTTCGGGCAAGAAATTGAAGGGGTTGATGATTAGCCAAATCACAACCCAAATGCCACAGATTGTGGCCAAAAGAATAGCAATAACACTCACCCTGACAGGTTGAGGCAACGACCTCAATTTAGACATACTAGAAGTTGTCGACACCATTGCGATAGATGGAAGGATATATAGATGGGTTGAATATGTCGTCGACATGGTCAAGACCATCTGTGAAAGATGCCAAGAAATAGGAGGAATCATCAAGTTCCCCTCCCTCATCTTATGGATCGTCATGTACCACATCTTCCCAGAGGGGAACCCAATCCTTCAAGAACGAACAAGGTTCCACATGTGGAGATTCAAACCATTCTCCCAAAGAGGAACTTTGCAAGAACTTGAGAACGGGAAAGTGTTGTTGGAGAACTGGCTTCAATAGCTCAAAGTCCACACGACTAGATGGAGGGTGCCTCAAAATATCCGAAGAAGTCTACCGACCAACTCCCACATCCAGCTAGAAATCGACATACCTTGGTGTGGTACATGCAGGGTGACGACTCAAATGCAAAAGCCCTCGACTACTATCCATCGGTCGACTAGATATTTTGGGAGCTATCTCGACAAGCCAAAACCAAAATACCAGTACCAATGATGGCAAAGAAGAGCGAATTCTCAATCGAGGAGACACTAACCGACTAAGAAAAAGAAGAGGACTATGAGATGAACCTTTATATCAGCACCTTTGTGTCAGAGGAGACACCGGTCGAACACACCGGCCGACTTCAAATAACCATCAAACCTCTGACCACACAGAGGGCCGAACCCCAAATAATAGAACCACAGCCAAAGCAGAAGGTAATAACTTCGGCTACATAAAGTCTCGTCCCAACCCAAAAGCCAAGGGGAGAGATAGAGCCAGAAAACCCAGAGTATGCTGTCACAAAAGGCATCATTAGAAAATTGTAAAAAGAGATAGCAACAGCCAGGAAGAAATTAAAGACACAACAACAACAACAAGGAAAAGGTAAGCACAAGATTATCCTTGCAGACTCATCAGAAGACAAGGAGGAACTGGCAGCCACGACCCTCGACATAATAGAGGATGACACAACAAATAAGGTGCCGATCAAAACCCAGTTCCAAAGATTCGTCGAGGCAGGAACACTAGCAGGTCAACTAAATAAAGTTAAGACCACCCACACGACAACACCTAAGAACGTCGTCGATCTTGTGTCTATGCCTACATCCCCATCACCAACAAAAGTAACCAAGGAGCAAGTACCGGCACAGTAATTAGTAAGCCCCCTCGACTTGTGCAAGAGTGCGATGTCAGAAGCGGTGAAGGAAAAATTCAATAAAGACAGAGATTCGCAGGCATTTATTGAGAAACTGCCTAAGATATTTATGTCGGCCCAAAAGATATCCATAAAATCACCTCTCTTCGAGGTCAGTGGATACCAACTAGGACATGAATCCCAGTCCAGGACCTTTGCAACCATCATGTTGACTTTCAAAAGAAATCCCAACAAGGAAGCTGAAGTGGTTGCACGTTGGACCTCAACTATCACTCCAACCGTACCCCAAGCCGACCTACCAACCACACCGAATGGAGGAGAAGACAATGAGGAGGACATAGCTCAAAAAATTAACCAAATGTTCTCTGAATTAGACTCACCTTCTCGACCCGACAATCCACCACTCACCCACACTTCCCCCAGCCCAATCACCCCTGACCATTCACCAACTCCACCACCATCTCTGTCACCCCCCCCCCCCCCCCCCCCCCC
>LPNX010736842.1:0-174004 GCA_001517045.1 Pseudotsuga menziesii
CAAAAAACAACTCCAGAGTCCAGTCTATCAGTCTATACTCTATAGTGTCCAGAGTATGCCCTTGGGCCTTATTGATTCCTGTTATCTAATAGCTTTGTACCTTTTTCCAAACCTGTTCCCTGAGAGCCTCTTTGCATCTAAGCATATCTTCCCTATTCTTCAAAAGAGGAATTAGATTCCATGAGTACTCCCAAAATTTTCTAATTATGTACTTCAAATTTTGAAGGCATGTTATTAAATTAGATATTTCGCCTTGACAATATTATTACAGATAGTCAGAGATACATTTTGATTTCATCATTTTTATGTGAGAAAATTATGTTTTTACTTGAAAGAAATGAAAATTATGTTTTTACTTTATCTTGCATTGTCACAGCTGTACCTATGTGTTTCTGGTATTACTATTGCTGTTATTTACTGGCCTTGGATGCTTCAACATTAACACAGGGACCTTTGGGAGTGTTAAGTTGAAATAAATGAAAATTATGTTTTTACTTTATCTTGCATTGTCACAGCTGTACCTATGTGTTTTTGGTATTACTAGTGCTGTTATTTATTGTCCTTGGATGCTTCAACATTAACACAGGGACCTTTGGGAGTGTTAAGTTGAAAGAAATGAAAATTATGTTTTTACTTTATCTTGCATTGTCATAGTTGTACCTATGTGTTTCTGGTATTACTATTGCTGTTATTTACTGTCCTTGGATGCTTCAACATTAACACATGGACCTTTGGGAGTGTTAAGTTGAAAGAAATGAAAATTATGTTTTTACTTTATCTTGCATTGTCATAGCTGTACGTATGTGTTTCTGGTATTACTATTGCTGTTATTTACTATCCATGGATGCTTCAACATTAACACAGGGACCTTTGGGAGTGTTAAGTTGAAAGAAATTAAAATTATGCTATATATGTTACCACGTTCTTTTCTCCTTTGCGTATGCTAGTTTAACTTGTTCGTTAATTTATTACTACTGCTGTTATTGATTGTCCTTGGATGCTTCAACTTTAACACATGGACCTTTGGGAGTGTTAAGTTGAAAGAAATGAAAATTATGTTATATATGTTACCACGTTGTTTTTTCCTTTACGTATGCTATTTTAACTTGTTCATTAATTTATTACTACTGCTGTTATTGATTGTCCTTGGAATCTTCAACTTTAACACAGGGACCTCTGGGAGTGTTAAGTTGAAAGAAATGACCTTCCTTATACGATGATGATAAAACTTAGAATTATTGTACAGAACACATATGGACTATACCTTGAGAGAGAAGATAAAAATTTTACCCTTCGTCTTGTGGGTAAAATGGTTGTTTCCCCACCTTGATTGTACACATCGGTCTTATGGGTATTTTCTTGTGGGTATTGTGGGTCTTGTCTATCAAACAGGATTTCTTATCCCTTGGCTTTAGGCATGTCTACAGGGAACACAATATGAGTGTAGACCGCTTATCCAAGGAAGCACTTGATATGAAGGCTGGTCTTCTCTCCTTCTCAGAACTCTGGGAAGGAGAAATTATTGAGGAAGGCTTGATACAACTCTTTTGAGAGTTTTTTTCAGTATTTGTGGCATACTCATGTTTTTCCCTTTTCGAGTATGGGGTGTGTTTGTTCCACCCAAGAGGCCTCCTGGATAAGCTGTCTGGGCTCATTCTGTTCTCCCTGTGGTGATGTTTTTTCTGTCTTTCTTTGAGATTTTGAGTTTTGTGGGTGGAGAGTTTTTGGGTTGAGAGTTGGGTTGACAGCTACTGCAAATGCAAATATATTTTTATATATATATATATATTTTTTGAGGTTGAAAGTATTGATTCGTGACCTTGTGGACGGTATTTGTCTCACTCTGCCCTAAATGGGTCATAGCATCAACTGAATGGATATTTAGTTTTGACATTGAGGAATCATGCACATTGTTTCCCTTAAGGTGTTCACTTAATTTTTCATGAGGGTTTATGGGTTGGTTTCTGAGTTTTCTGGGCAAGTCAACTTCTTAAATCTCTCTCAGCGGTTTCATCTAGTGACAAATCCAAAACTATTCATTTTTCCACTGACATGGAATTTTTCACAATGCTTTTACTTTAGACTAGAGTGTAATGTGTATTCAGTTAGGTGCAGTTGCTTGTGGCTGGAAAGGCCTAAAAAAATTTAACTGAATCTAGTTTGGACCTCGAATCTAGTTTGAATCTAGTTTGCATTTGTTGTTGCTTCAACTAATCTTTGGCTTCAAAAACATTTTTCTCTAAATCTTCTCTTCTGGTGGCATCAACCTTTGCTTTTGCCTTTATTTCCTCCATGTCATTTCCACATGATTATGACTTCCACTGTTATTTTCATGTTAGCTTCTTAAATTGTATGCAACATTCTTCTTTGATTGTCATTTTCCATATTACTCAATACTTCATTTTATGTGAAAGCTCCTTGGAAAATTTCATCATGAGGATTGGGCTCATGTCTATACATTATAGCCAAGCTGGTTGATTTGAATTGTTCTTCAATAAATTTTATGTGATCGTGTCTCCTTAGGGTCTCTACACTAATCAGCAGATTGATCACTTTCTATTTTTAGATTCTGAGGATATATTTCTTGTTTTTAACTTCACAGGTTGGGTTCCGAATTGAACACCCACACGAAGCCATAAATAAAATACAGGTGAGTCATAAAGAGCAGATTGAATTTTTTGAAGAATTTCAGAGCAGTGTCTCAATTAACATCTATTTTTAATTTATTTTTTTCATTAAGAGGCCATGCATGTGTTCTAGGGAATGACAAATAAAGCTCAGTTAGATATTATCTATATGAATTAGTCATCTAATAACAATGAGAATGCACCCAGGATACTTTGAAAATAATGTTTGTGGTTGTGGTTGTTTATAAAATAGCTATTCGGATTATATTTCTGCCCTATTAGCACTGATGATGAGGATATCATCCAATTTTGTACTTGTTTCTTTTAAAACCCCCACCTATGGCATTATAGTCCAAACTCACAAGGTGAAGATCTAAGAACAACTCAGAGAGGTTACCCACAACAATGTACATGCATAGGTAGAAGACTAGGTTTCCACTCTCATCCCATTTTGGGAAAAGGATTATAGGAACAAACTGCATCTAATATGTAATATAACATGTAAAAACTCTGGTTTTTGTATCCTTATACCTTTTTAATGGCCCTAGTGAAGCACAGTAGATTGACATACAAGATGCTCACCCAATTGAAATCATGCCATGTGTCTACTACATGTGCTTTGATTTGTGCTACTGGTAACATTACCACAACTTGTTGTGCCTGGAGATTGGTGTCACCATTTTTCTGCAGCAGCATCTTGACCTTCGCTTCGGTGTTCCATATATTTGCAGCTTAATGTTTCCTTGGTGTCGAAATCTGTCTATCATTCCAAGCTACTGTTTATGGTATCCATAACCACTGATCTGCATTGCATTTAGCATATCTACAGTGTGCCCACATCTTGTTTCAGGCACCCACTGTGCTGGTGACAATTTTCTGGCATTTTTCTGCCTGCAAAAACTGCCCATATTCTGTCTTTGATATTTTTGATGTGTTGTCAGTTTGCAAACTTTCTAGATTTGTGGGTATCAGCCTTATTTTACATGAGCTTCATTCTCCATGGTTTCCATTAGAGGAAGCACAATTGAATCCTGCTTGGTTGTATCTTCCATCTGGGCCCTTGTTCACATTGATATCTCAGTTGACAATACGGGCATCTGGGCACTGCAGTCTGATCTATCTCTCCTTTCCATTTTCTCCACTACAGGGTGTTTTTGTATTCAAGGTTTTGCTGTTCTGCACAAACTCAACCTAGGCATCTATCTTGAACTGTCTGTAACTATGTTTATCTCAATGGGTTACATGGTCTTTGTTCTGCAATGCCCACACAAGAATCAGTGCGTTCTCAAATGATGTCCATGCATGTTTCACACAGGTGATCTTCATGTATCCACTCTCTGTTCATTTTCTTATGCTGCCATTTGACCCTTGCAGTGATGTCTTGATAAATGAAGATTGGTGCTGATCAATGCAGCCTTTTTTAACTTCAGTTTTGAGGTAAAAAAATTCAATATTAACTGGCTGTTGCACTTTTAAACTTTTCAAATTATTAATGCCATTTTGACTTTTCTAAAATCTTAGATATATTTGTACTTGCCTTGTTATACTTGGTGTCCAGACTTCTTATGGTGCAGTGTTGTTCAGTGTTGTTCACCAATGATTGGCAGACTCTCAGAAACTTGATTCCAGGTTTCAGGTATATGTTATTTGTTTATAGGTTGCACACATGTACAAATGAATGCCAAAGAGAAGAAAAAATGAGAAGATACACTTTTATTATTGAATACTTTTCTCTTACAAATATAACATCTTGATTCACACATTTATAGCATGGTGGTTTAGCCACCTAACCTTTAAATTTTCATTTGGTCACATGTCATAACATTAACGTTAAACACATTTGTGTGTTGTTAATATTGCAATATGCCATTTTTTCAAAGAAAAAAATCTCCATTTCTATTCCCCATGAAAATTGAAATCACATTTATGAGGTGTTTTCTGCACTTTTCTGAAAGTCGTCAAAAAATGACTCCAGAGTCCAGTCTATCAGTCTATACTCTACAGTGTCTAGAGTATGCCCTTGGGCCTTATTGATTCCTGTTATCTAATAGCTTTGTACTTTGTTCCAGACCTGTTCCCTGAGAGCCTCTTTGCATCTAAGCATATCTTCCCTATTCTTCAAAAGAGGAATTAGATTCCATGAGTACTCCCAAAATTTTCTAATTATGTACTTCAAATTTTGAAGGCATGTTATTAAATTAGATATTTCCCCTTGACAATATTATTACAGATAGTCAGAGATACATTTTGATTTCATCATTTTTATGTGAGTTTTGAATTTTCCTATCTGCTTTTACATTTTAATGGCCATGCTTGAATTGATCTTGTGCTGCAGACAGGTTTAAGTTTAACTGTCTAAATCTTAAAAAATTTCAAGCATGTTTGCATAATTGGCTTCATATTTCATTACAGTACAAGAAGAGTTTGATTTGACAGTGCCCTAGTTTTACTCAGATGATTGAAATTTTATGCTTATCTGATAATGTCTATAAAATCTGCACTACGCAAATGCCTAAAGTCAGTGATGCTAATGATGTGTCTAGAGGGATTTTGGAGAAGTTCCCAAAGCGCCTGAATGCTGTTCCTCCTAGAGTTCTCAGTGGTTCATTATCAGGTGTTACTGCTGAGACATATAATGCTGATACACAGTTGTGGAGAAAGCACGTGAAAGGCTACAAAAGAATGAACAAATATATTGGGGAGAGTAGATATCGCAATGTTATGGACATGAATGCAGGTCTTGGTGGCTTTGCAGCAACACTTACATCCGACAAAGTTTGGGTTATGAATGTTTTCCCAACCATTGCAAAAAAGAATACACTTGGTGTGATATATGAAAGAGGCCTTATTGGAATTTATCATGACTAGTATGGTTACCCTTCATTTCTCTTTTAATTTTTGGAAGGATTTAATTTTTGTTATAGAAATATAACCTATAGTTGGAGGACCACAATTCACAACAATGTACATGCATAGGTAGAAGACTAGGTTTCCACTCTCATCCCATTTTGAGAAAAGGATTATAGGAACAAACTGCATCTAATATGTAATATAACATGTAAAAAATCTGGTTTTTGTATCCTTATACCTTTTTAATGGCCCTAGTGAAGCACAGTAGATTGACAGACAAGATGCTCACCCAATTGAAATCATGCCATGTGTCTACTACACGATGCGCCAATAGATTCCATTCTATTTTAAAATGAGAGGATCCCTCCTCGCCATATAACATAAAAATCATGGTTTTCATAAACCGATACGGGTATCTCAAGTATTGTGTAGAATACATCCAATTATTCTTTTCTAAGAAGGCCTTATATTCAATCCACCAATCTTTCAATTTTTTTACTAGATTGAATTCCTTGGCTCTGTACTCATCCATAAATGTTTTGTTCAATAGCACTTGAATTTTCTTTAGCTTGAACATTATTTTGAATGAATAGGGTTGCAAATAAGCTACATGGAAACCCTACCTTCACTTATGACTGATCTCATTCCAAGATTAATGTGTCTGAATATCGATTTGACAACATCGTTATATGGTAATATTATTGGTTTAGCGGCAATCAAGTAAAGGATGTGCTTTCTGATATTTCAAAAAACCTCTAAGTCATCATGGTCCTTATGGAAGTCTTCATTGACAAACATTCTATACATGTATTTGGGCACTCAAGGTCATCTTGGAATCCAATTAAATGATTTGTATCCGTGAGCAACATTGGATCTGCATCTTTCCAAGGGTTGGGACTTTCTTCAACTTCCCATTTTAAGGTAGCTTCCCTATTCCTTGTGCTTTTGACATTTTAAATAATAAATATCCTACAATAAAAAATGAAAATACAAATATTAAATCTTGTAGACATAATTATGTCAATAGGTGAGTTATGAACATAAATCAAGTCTACCTCAAGTTTCGAGCTAAAACAAATGGACTTTGAGAAACAAGATAGCAGGTGAACAAACTTGGCTTCTCTAGCAATTTTACAAAGGATAATGGTGAATATTAATTGTGAAATACCTCCCTGAGCTGGTTAAGATTATTAATGTCAACTATATATATGCACGGGTGGCAAAGTTTGGTGATAAGTCATGTATTTTGTTTTTGTAATGATTTATGGAGTTTGAGGATATGCCCTTATCTGAAATCCTTATGGCATGCTTAGGTGGCAAGCTGGGATGCATAACTTTTGAAGAGAAATGTTTTGACCATGTCATTTGCACCAAGGGATTCACATGAAGCCCAAGTGCAGTTTTCTTTGGAGCGAGGCGTGCCTGCTGTGATTGGTGTAATGGAGACACAACAACTTCCTTACCCTTCCCATAGTAGGGATCAAAACGTCACGTTTTGAGAAATCATCCAACGCAGCTCCTTGTTATTTACAATTCTCCACTGCGTAAATGACTACTTTTATAAATACTAGTTACTGGTAAGTTGTAATAGTAATAATTATGTAGTTTGTAGATTGATATCTATCATAAATATGTTTGAATATCATCATTGTCAAGCAATAACAACTTCTTAAAGGGTGCTAGCTCAATGGTAGAGCGCCTGCCTAATTATAGGCAGGAGGTTGGTGGTTCGATTCCTCCGTGCCCTATCATAAATTTGTGACTACAAAAACGACTAAATTCACATATATACGACTATTAGTAGCTAATTTCTCATATCTTAGTCGTATTTAGCTTAGTCATTAATATGTTAACATCTAGTAGTTTATTAGTCGTATATTTGGTCATTAATGGTTGCAATCAGTGACTAAATCAGCGACTAAATCAATGATTAACTCAATGACTAAATCAATGACTAAATCTGTGACTAAATATGTGACTAAATCTATGACTAAATCAATAACTAAATCAATGACTAAATCAATGACTAAATCATTAACTATCAATGACTAAAACAATGACTAAATCATTGACTATCAATGACTAAAGCATTGTCTATCAATGACTAAATCATTGTCTATCAATGACCAAATCAATGACTAAATCAGTGACTAAATCAGTGACTACTAAGTCAAGCTATTAATGACTAGTGAAATTCGACTAGCTATAAGATAGTGGTAATTTGCTACTATTAGTCACCGACTCAAAAATAGTCATTTATAGCCTGATTTTAGTCATTTTTTTAGTCATTAATTTCTCATTTTCTACTAGTGTATAGCCCCTCAATAGGAAATAAAGGGTTGAATCAAAACGTTTCCTGACATATGGAAGACCAAGGATCAATGCATTCGTTACTTGATGGGGAAAACTCCAAATATTTTTTGTTTTTTATCATAAAACCCGATGTACATGGACTAAGAATTAGAAGGAAGACAGAGCAGAGCTCGAATGCTCGCTTACACAAAGAAATGGTCAAACCAATTTAATTAACATTGGATAAATAGATACAATAAATATATGCAACTTACAATAACAAACCCAATCCTAGATCCATAAGATGCGGATCTGAAACCTCTACTTGCTGAAGATAGAAAGTACACATCAACTGAATACCTAGATACCTTCCTAGCATTTATACATTATTCCAACATACCCCCTTAATGTAGAAATGGATATTGTAAAACACCTAATTTCTGCCTAAGGATCTCAAAGTAAATCTTTCCAACAGGTTTGGTAAATATGTCAGCGACATTATCACTTATGTTGCAATAAATAAGTTCAATTTCCTTAGACTCATTCTTTTCTCTAATAAAATGATGTTGTAGTTCAATGTGTTTTGTCCTTGCATGATAAAGTGGATTGTGTACAAGTTTGACTGCACTTTGATTGTCACAATGTACTTTTGTGGGTTCTGTTTGCTATTCTCCAATGTCTTTAAGAATCCTCCTCAACCAGAAAGCTTCACATGTTGCACTAGACATGGCCTTGTATTCTGCTTCTGTGGATGATAGAGAAACAGTTGGTTGTTTCTTGCTGCTCCATGATACGACTTCAGATCCAATGTTGAATGCATATCTTGTAGTAGATCTTATGTCATCTGGATTTCTTGCCCAATTAGAGTCAGAAAAACCTGCCAATTGAACATCAAAGTTATCAGTGTATAAAAGACCAAAGTTCACTATCCCTTTCATATATCTAAGGACTTTCTTTGTAACTTTCCAATGACTATCATTTGGTTTAGCCATAAAATGACTCAAAATGTTGACTGCATAAGATATATCTGGCCTTGTGGTAGTGAGATAATTCAGGCTTCCAACAAACTTTCGATACAAATTACCATCTGCATCCTTTGATCCATCTTGACTGCATAACTTCACATTCTGTTCTAAAGCAATTGTTGATACTTTGCAATCACTCATATTAAATCTATTCAGTATTTCCCTCACATACTTACTTTGAGTGATCATTGTTTTTCCAGATTCTCTCTAAACTTCAAGTCCTAAACAATAGTGTAATTCTCCAAGGTCTTTCATTTCAAACTCTTGTGACAGTTGATTTTTGATTTCTGTAATCAGCTTACATGCATTTCCTGTAATGATGAGATCATCTACATATAAAGATATCAAACAAATATTTCCTTCCTTATCTTTCTTCATATAAAGGTTAAGATCACTTTTGCTTTTAACTAAACCTTTATGATTAAAGAAGGTATCAATCTTTATGTACCATGACCTAGGAGCCCGTTTTAATCCATAGATAGCTTTCTTTAGTTTACATACAAGATGTTTCTGTCCTTTTTGTACAAAGCCTTCAGGATGAACTAAGTAGACTTCTTCTTTTAAGTCACCATTTAAGAAATGATATTTTACATTTAATTGATGGATTTTCCATTTATGTGTTGTGGCTAATGCAACCAGAACTCTAATTGTGTTTATTTTTGCTACTGGTGCAAAAGTATCCTCAAAGTCAATTATGTCCTTTTGTGTATAGCCTTTTGCTACTAGTCTTGCTTTAAATATTTCTATGCTACCATCTGATTTAAGCTTATATTTAAACAACCATTTACATCCTATGGGTGTCTTATCCTCTGGTAACTCAGTCAATTCCCAAGTTTGATTTTTCATAATTGAGTTATATTCTTTGTTCATTGCTTCAACCCATTCTACTTTATCTTTGGCTTGTTTGTAATTCATTGGTTCACTGATATTCATTAACTTAGACATTAGAGCATAGTCATTGTACCTTGGAGGAGGACGAGTCTATCTTATTGACCTTCTTAGCATTAAATTACCTGTAGGGGTTCCATCCATAATCCTTCTGCTTTTTGCTGTGTCTTCCTCTGAACTTCTAGAAGTACTCATTCTGCTTTTGCTACTTTCATTGTTGTTTCTACTACTTTCACTACTGCTTCTGCTTCTTTCACTGTTGCTTCTATTATTCTGTTCCTCCTGCTTCTCTTATGTCTCTTCCACTTCCTGATCCTGAATTATTGAGTTTAACTTGACATATTCATCATTGTTAGTCAGATTATGCCATTGTTCTGTTTTGTTACTTGTATCTGTATGTTCATGGAACACCACATCTCTACTAGGAATTAATTTATGAGTGCTAGGATGAAACAACTTATAGGCTTTGTGATCATTGCAATACCCAACAAAGACACATTCAAGTGATTTATCATCTAGTTTCCTCCTATCATCTTTTGGTATGTGGGAAAATGCTTTACAACCAAAGATTTGTAGATGCTTAACTTGTGGTTTATATCCATTGAAAACCTCAAATGGTTTTTGAAATTCTAATTTCTTTGTTGGACTGATATTTTTCAAATATACAACAGTATTCATAGCTTCTACCCAAAAACCATTCGAAATTTGCTTACCTTGTAGCATGCTGCATGCACATTCAACTAGTGTTTTGTTCTTTCACACTGTTATCCCATTTTGCTGAGGAGTGTGTGATACTGTAAACTGTTGTTGGATTCCATTCTCCTTACAGTATTTCTTGAAAGCTCCAGACACGTATTCACCACCATTGTCGGATCTGAGAATTTTAATGCATTTTTCTGTTTGCTTTTCAATCATGGTTTTGAACTCCTTGAAGTATTCAAATACATCTCCTTTCCTCCTTATGAAGTACACCCATGTATATCTAGATCTATCATCAATAAATGTAAAAAAATATGATGCACCTCCTAGAGATATAGTTTGCATAGGTCCGCATAGGTCTGTATGAATTAATTCAAGTGGACCAGTTTGCCTCTTTTCTTGATGTACTGGGAATTCATTTCGATGTTGTTTTCCAAGTGCACATGCACTACATTCTAAATGTTCATTCTTTACTACAGGAAGACCTTCAACCATAGATTTCTTTTGAAGTAATACAAGATCATGGTGGTTAATATGGCCATACCTTTGGTGCCAAAGTTCCTCTGTGGTGATTATGGTGGATGCAAGTGCCTGATGATCGTCTTTGCTCACATCTAGCTTGTATAGTCCTCTATATCTTGAACCTGTAGCATTACTCTTGAAGTGGTTTCGAATGTCTTTGATATGGCACTGGTACTTTCCAAACTCTACCTTCAGGTCATTCTTGGTTATGGTTGAAACATATATTAAATTTTTCATATTGCCAGGAACATACATGACATTATGAATCTGTTTCAATTGACCATTAGATAATTTCACATTTATTATTCCATAACCCTGCACTTGGAGTGACCTATTATCTCCTAAATAGATATGAGTGCCATCATGTTTCTCATTGTATTCATCGAACCAATCTCTCTTACATGACATATGTGTAGATGCACCTGAATCTATGAACCATGCATTCTCATCGTTTGTCTCAACATATAGAGCATCTTCAGAAATAAACAATCTCATATTTTTAAAATCATTAATTTCAGAGGTGTCGGTATTTGAAAAATTTCCATTGTGACTTCCATTGTAGTTTCTATTTCTATAAAATTTCTTCTGATAATGATTTCTATTGAGGTGTCCTAGTTTTCCCCAATGATGACCATCTACATTATTTCTATCAGAATTAGTATGAGCCATACCTTTCTGTTTTGGATGAAATATGCCTCTATCTCCATTCCATTGTTTGCCTCTGTCTCCATTCCATGGTCTGCTCCATGGTTTTCCTCTGTGTGTATATCGACCTCTTGCCATCAGTGCCAAGTCTGAACCTCCAACATCCAAGTCGCAGCTCTTCATTCTTTCTTCTTCTTGTATTAGAATCCCTGCAAGTTCTTCAAAGTTTGGGGGTTTCTCTCTTGCTGCAAGTTCTGAAATAAACACTCTGTAGTCTGGAACTAAGCCTTTTAGAGTGACTATCACTAAATCATAACTTTCAACAAATTCACCTATGTCATCCAATTTATCACTCAGTTCTTTAATACAAGAAATAAATTTGCTTACCCCTTCATTAGCCTCCATCTTGATTGACAACAATTTTGTTTTGAGAAACAAAACCCGATTTGCATCAGTTGTTTGATGTAGACCTTTGAGCGTGTCCCATGTTTCCTTGGATGTCATACAGTTTCTGATATGCGGAATGATGTTGTCTTTAATAGACATCCTCGATGTCAGTTTTTCTTTCATCTCCCGCTTATTACAATCTGGAAGCAATGAGGTAGTTGCAAGCCTTAGCCCATCACCGGTCACAATTGACCACGCATTAGCGGATTCAATCACAGTCATCATCTTAAATTTCCAATTTACATAATTCTCACCATTTAATTTGGATGCTTCATTGATATAAGTGTTAGCAAGAGATGGATTTTCTATTTTAACTTCTTTCAGCCGATCTGTATTCAACCGGAGAAAAAAATTGAGAACCGCACCTGTTCTTCTTGTCACAGGAGTTTCTGGGGCGCGATGTCAGAAATCCATGTAAGTTCAATATTGAGCACCACTCTTCCTCTTCACTTCTTCAACGGTGCCACCGCTTCTCACCTATGGCAGACAGGTGGTACCACCGCTCTTCCTTTGCAATTTTCGTGGAGGCACCGCTCCTCACCTTCAACTGATACACGGTGCCAATATTCACGGGAGACAAAAAAAAAATTATCAGCCTTTCGGCTCACCCACCAAGTTCTCCAGCATTCAGCTCCCATGCAGCTCTTCATGATGATTTCCTCACTGCTTTCTCGCAGTGATCTCCTTAGAATTTAAATCGTTGTGGAATGGAGCTCTCCTGCATGGTTGAGTTGGCGGCAACGATCTCCTTTGATGTGGCTCTATTCACAATGGACTCACGATTTTCTCATTTCAACAACTATCAGCAACAATGTCTCGCTTAGTATAAGAAACAACGACTCACTCCAATGGCACCTCCTCCAAATAGTGGCGGATCCCTCAATATATCTTCCAACAAGTTGATTCTCAGCAGTGGTTTCTTTAGCTATAGACATAACATTTCTTGGGTCGCCCTCACTCACATAGCGCACAACTTATACACCTGGAAATCGCTGTAAAATCACCACGCAACAAGCTCCAAAGCTCTCCTCTTAACACGATTTTGGTAAAAAAAATGGTGATTTTCTCACGGCAGTGGCTCCTTCAGCACTCGTCTTCTCTTCACGCTCCCACATGTAGCAAGCACGTGGGAAGTGTTCTCTACACTGTGGTTTCTCCAACAATTACTCCCAACACTTAGCACATAGGATCTGATACCAACTAAGAATTAGAAGGAAGACAGAGTAGAGCTCGAAGGTTCGCTTACACAAAGGAATGGTCAAACCAATTCAATTAACATTGGAGAAATAGATACAATAAAAAGATGCAACTTACAATAACAAACCCAATCCTAGATCCATAAGACGTGGATCTGAAACCTCTACTTGCTAAATATAGAAAGTACACATCAACCCAATACCTAGATACCTGCCTAGCATTTCTACATTATTCCAACACAAGGGTGACACTGGTGCAAGCTGTGTATACGCGAGTTGTAGCCTTCTGACTTGGGTGTATCTTCAAAAGTGTTTTTTAAAAGGTTGAATTGGAGCATCAGGGTTATGGTGAGTAAACATGATATAGTGAGTCTGCATAGGGACAAGGGAAGGCCATGAAGACATGATGGATCAGGTGTGGCAAATCATGCTATAACAAAGGAGAAGTGTAATTTTGTGCTCAATATAGAGTTGACATGTGACACTTTATTTAAATAATACAATATTAAGTAAACAACTTTATATATATATTCCAATTAATTAAAACTAATGCATTTAAAGTGTTATTTTATTTTATTGGATTTAGTAATCCTATAAATTTAGTAATGTGTTGTTTTTATACTTGGTAAATTTTAAAATGATAGTATTCATCTAAAACACACACATATATATAATCACCATCATCTACTCTTTGTAGTTTAATTTAAGATGGATCTATTACGTAGTTTTCTATGATATCACAAATGAATCTAACACATTTCAAACTCCAAGCCTTGACATAATATGTGTGTGTGGAAGATTCACTTTGTTCTTAAATTATATAGTTAAAATGGATCACTTTGTTGTTAAATTATATAGTTAAAATGGATTTACATTATTATTATTTTTTATTTGATTTGTAATAACTAAGGTTATCTTATTTAAGAAATATGAGTCTCCTAATATCCAACATTATGAAACATATTCAGTTTATTTTAACATATTCCGGCTTATATCTATTCTATCTTAACTCCAGATCTACTATGTCTCTCAAGGTGCAAACTTCTCCTAAGCTCTGCACTTTACAAGATATATGTGTCTTTAAGGGATTTGATCGCTCTCATGATAAAAAAAATAAAAAAAAAATTATTGTCACAGATTTAATTTTTACAATATTTTAATCAAAATTAATTTCCAAATTTTCATTTCAAGAAAAGTTAATAATCAAACTAAGTAACTTAAAGTTGACATACCCTACCAAGCATATTTAATGTTAATAGATTGTCATAACATTGAGATTAAGTAAAACGAAAACCATTAAATCAACATTTTACATTTTGTAAACTTATAAGCTTGATATGAATGCAAGAGAATCCACTCAACAGGAAACAATCATGAACCTATGGTTGTGACAGTTGAACAACGTAATTAAGGATGTGTCTCAATTACAATTCATATCAACGACATGACATCCACTTTTTGTGATATAAAACTCCAGCGAATGCGGTGGGTGAATCATTTTCCATATTTAGAAAGATCACATAAAGAATGATGGATGAACAGTGCTGTTTTCCAGGACAGCAAATCATATTGAATTCGCCATCAGAAAACAATAAAATGGAATTAGGTACGCATAATAATATTATGAAGAGAACATACTTGAATACTTTCTCTGCCATGGCCCTCAACCTCCTCCAACTTCACCTATCACCTACCATATTTGTGGAGGTCATCCATCATTTCTGCATTTAATTATGCAACAAAAACTTGAGTAGCGTTTGGTTCAACTCGGTGGCTTTCTCCAACAGAGGAACATGCCCGCACTCTTTTATCACCACAACCTTACACTTGTCTCCAATATGTCTGCAAATATAAAATAGAGAGCTGAACTGAATCTGATGGGAGACAGAAACAATTTAACTTGTTTTATATCAATTAAATTTTGCAACTGGTTACCTTTGGAGAAGATAGGCATGTTCTAGCCGGAAAGTTCGATCATTCTCACCCCATATTATTAGAACGTCCTGCTTGATTTCATTGAAACACAACAACAACAACAAAAACTTAAATTTCAGTTCTTCTTGATTCTTGATTCCATCCATGATTCTTGATTCCAGAGTATTGAGAAATGAATGAATACCATTCAATGAAATGTATGACCAAGAAAGCAACCTGGTTCAGTTTAGGCAGTTGCTGTGAATTCTTTGAGCCAATGACAATCGCATCCAGGAGTTGTGCCCTGTGTTCCCTGTTTCCTCCCGTAGTCTTCAGATTTAACATATTGTTTTTTAAGGTAGAAACAATATAATCAATATAAAGATGTTAAATAATATTTGACTGTATCTAGAGTATGGAGGTGTTCAGGAGAATGTTGTAAATCAAGAGGTGTTCAGGAGAATGTTGTAAATCAAGATAGATCTTAAATCTGGATTTATCAAACATTCACAAGTCACAAAGATCAAATCAAATTTGCTGAGATGCATAAGTTTAAAAAACAAAACTATTTATAAATTTTGGACTTTTTTTGTTAGGTTAAAAATTACTTTCTAAATACATAAATAAATTCGAAGCCTATTAACCATTCGGACCATAAATACTGCTAACTAATGCATACCTCCATGAAATCATTGTATATAAATTCAGGAAGCCAGGGCATCTTGTAGAAAGTAACGTTCATTGATTTTCTCAAATCTCCGGCATTGTTGGGTAGCAGGACGTCTTTAATGTCGTGGGCACCCAGTTCTTCGAGAAGAGAATCATTGCTCGACGGCGTCATGCAAATTGCGGAGCTGACGATAACCAAGCGACGAACAACGTTAGGGTATTTGTTCGCCATCCAGAAGGCCACGAAACCACCGTAGCTATGCCCGACCACGATAGCGCTCTCTACTCCTAGACAGTGAAGCATACTCTTGAGGCACTCCGCTTGAAAAATCTCAGTACGCTCAGTGCTTGTCGTGGTTGAGTCCCCAAAGAATATGAGGTCGGGGATCAGGAGATCGAAGTGCTTTCCGAGAGCCACGATTTGGTTATTCCATGCCATCAGACCGTCGACCCCAAAACCATGAATCAGAAGCAAAGCCGGCCTATTATTCTGTAATACCCAGCAGTGCAATGAAGTGCCGTTGCTCAACTGTATCTGCTTTGACTTTAAACCCAGCGAGATCCATTGAGCTCGCTTCCGTTTGTTTACGAATTCTACAATACTGAAACCGAAGAGTCCTCTCATTTCAACTCCGGATCAATGGCGTTTGCTACATAATGTGAGCCTGGGTTCAATATAAAGAAGCTGAGGCACGTCTGATATTAAAACTGTAAAACCTATAAGTACTATAGGGCCGTTGGGCCATTATATCGATCATAAATATAACGAGCATGCTCTGTTATTATTATTAAACAGCTATACATGGGTTTATCTACTCCACTATGTTGAAGAGCATTTAATATGGTTGGAGTAGATTTGATGAACGTTGGATGTTGAATTACTCTATATCCAAGGGTCTTCAAAACTGCTATAGTCGCATTAAATACTCTGCAGCATGTTAAATATTGCTTGTCCACTTGACTAAAAAATAAAACCAACAATATAGAAACAATAAATACAATTCCAAATTGCCATATCCTATTTATTGCACTGCCCAATACCATTTATAATCAGAGATATCTTGTGTTCCAAGTCTGAAATTTGTAGATTAAATGGAAAGTACTCAATTAAGAAGAGCAATCACCATGCTTTTGTGATGATTTGCAAGAATATTGCGTCAGAAGCAAGTTTGAAGAGTAAAAGCGGGCCATGCCAATGAGTGGTCGCCATTTATGCGGAACAGTTAAGATAAAGCATCATCTTCTCTCATTACACATTTCGGAGATGGTTTGCATTTAACAAAAATATATGATGCCAAACGAGCTTGCTAGATCTCATAATTTAAAAAGTTTATCGAAGTGACTTAGGCCGAAAATTAACTAGCCCGCTGCTTAGGCTTTAATATGACCTTTTCATATAAAGTTTCTTTAGATCTACGATCTCTGCTTAGCAGGTCTTTCGATTTAAAACTTTTTTTTAGATTTAATGGCCTGCTGGGCAGCTGCCATGGTATTAAAGCCTATGCCATGCTGCTACAGCAGTATTGTAAGCCTTTGGATTTAATGGCTTGCTGGGTAGCTGCCATGGCATTAAAGCCTATACCATGCTGCTACAGCAGTATTATAAACCACTGGATCTTAACTTGTTTGAGATGCAGCTGCCTTAGCATTAAAACCTATGCTTTAGATCTCAAACTTTAAGATCTAATGACTCATAGTGCTACTACCACATGCTAGATAATTTTTACCTAGAAAACATTAAATTTTTAATATAATAATATACTTTATATTATATAGTATAAACTATCATTACAGAGAAAAGTGAGGCATTTTAAGTAATATTAAAGCATACAATTTTAAAAGGCTTCTACTTTTTTTTTCATTTAATCCATTTATATTGTTTAGTGGGCTTTCACTCTCGTTTATAAATATTGGAGTGAGCTAAAATAGCTAAAATCTGCTTGATCTTTATATTATTAGGTTGTAATGTTTTTCAAGATCTTTTTATTATTAGGTTGGAATATTTTTCAAAATACAAAATTGATTTGTGGTTTGTTAATATAGGTCTAGATTTCAATTGGTTTGTGGCAAATAAACAGGGTGTGTATTATTTACCACAAACCAAACCAATTGATGGAGACCTTCCAAAATTTTGCCGTGTGTCAAACTACTACCACCTTACTCAATGGTGGTGACGTCATGAGT
The DNA here is from genome assembly GCA_001517045.1 of Pseudotsuga menziesii. Taxonomy (NCBI): domain Eukaryota; kingdom Viridiplantae; phylum Streptophyta; class Pinopsida; order Pinales; family Pinaceae; genus Pseudotsuga; species Pseudotsuga menziesii. The sequence continues at coordinate 17,959 of LPNX010736842.1, forward strand.
GGGACATGGGCCCTGCTTTATAATACAAGCTTGTTATAAACCAAATGATATTACCGAAGCCAACAGTTTCTTATAACAAAATGATATTACCCAAGCCAAAGCTTCCCATGCATGTCAAAACCACCAACAAGGAAGGTGTTCAACCCCACGCTGCCCGCACGAAGTTGCTAGCCACTTCCATTGCAATAGGAGAATGTACGTGATAAATTTTAGAAACATGCATGCATTCGTGGTTCAAGGAATGTTGAACCTCCACGTAGGACAAACAAATGGTTTCTATAACACATGCCTATTCCTTTATTATCAACAAAAATAAAAGGGCCAATGGACCTCATTCTACCCATTCATAATCGAGTTGTCTAAACATGGATGATTTTCTCTTTGTTTTTGGCTGGTTTTGAAGAGTTTATGTTTATGAATTTTTACATAATTTTCAAAACTTGCAAAAACACTGCTAGATCTTATAGAGTGTGGGTGTTGGGGGGTTTTGTGTCAAGCGATTTTATTTCTATCCTTAAAATCACCCAACAAACAACATAAATTACAGATTTTGTGAGTTAAATTCACCGGATTCCGGTAGAAAATCAGCCTGAAAGTCAAAACCGTCCCCTCCTTAGACAACTCCATTCATAACTATTGTCATCTTTCCTCCACAATGCAAGCACGTCTTGGTCGATTTCCACCCCAATCCAACTTCAAACCAAGGGGAGTCACCACTCCTCCATCTAGGTATTCCTTTAACTCTTTCTTTTATATATGCTTGTTTAATTTAATAAAAAAATCATAATTTTAAAATAATTATTGTTTATATATGCAGATTGTTTGTATTTGATTACAATGGTAGAAAACATTGAATCAAATCCAGAAACAAACCCCAAAACAAAGGAAAAAAAAACATTAACCTTAAGGAAAACCCAAACACACAAACCCAAATTAACAAAGATTTAAACCAGTTATGAAACTTACTTAGTTTGAGAGTGGAGGACCATAAGAAAACCATCATGTCATTCATTAGACACATCCATTGATAGCATCATTGCTTTTGTTGACCATTCCCAGGGTTAATTGTTGAGTATATCTGAATATAGGGCCACGATGAGACATTTCTACTCCACTAGTCTTAACATTTAGAACATATCAAAGGTTTGAAAATTACAAAACAAATTATTGTTGGTGTTGGATCTTTTGTTTTTGGAAATGCCTTTGATTATGGAAGAAAGCACGGGTTACAAGGAAAAAGACACAACTATTTTGGGACCACTTCATGACTATTTTAAGAAGCATAAGACAAGCAGAGAGGGAGCGTATTGAAGAGACGAAGAACATATTGACAAAAGAGTAGTTGAAAGATACTAACATATTGGGCCATTTGTCTATTATGGGTTTGGGTAATGTAATCAAGCTATGGGTTTTATGTTGCATGTAATGTCACAACTGGTCCTTCTATGGATGATAAGTTGAGGCTATAGATCCTCGAGTATGTAACTTGATAGAGGTTTACCAATTAATACAAATGAATAATACTTCCCCCTCCCCCCCACTTTGATTTTTTGTATAAGGAATGTCTTGTATTTTGTTTATTGCTTAATGTTTATTTCATATCTTTGTTTTACATATAATTGAATGTTCTTGAGGGGAATATGTAGAGATAAAGATGATTGCAAACCATGTTGCGATAAGATGGACATGAAATTTCACCGACTTATCCCTGTAGTTAACTCACCTCATTTTACATAGATCTTAGTTGTGCTTAAGGTGAGATCATCTCCTTCAAGAGACTGAACATGCCAACACACTACAGTACAACGACATCGTTTCTTGGCCCCTATGCAAGAACCTGGTCTCTATTTTGTGCCAACAAATGGTTTTGTTGTCAAAACCTAGTTTCTAATAGGACATCATTAACTGCATGGATATGTAGGTGTCAATAAGACATATTGAATATTGGTGGGACAGGAAGTTTGAGGAATTCATAATGCACGAAGTCGAACTATGAGGGAGTGTTACATTGAGACTCATAAAGTACATCCTCTATGGAGGACCATCATTGCATTAATATGATATTTTATGGAACGTCAAATTATCTATAAGTGCTAGATGAGTGCCTACAAACAATTCTAAAATCTCTTGAATATTGTAATCGACATAGAAGGCTCATTTAGTGGAATCAAAGGGACCATATATAACTAAACTATCTAGATTCTCGTATAACTAAAGTTGTCAATTTCTAGCTAGAAAACACTCTCACCGGTTATATTGTAGAATTTGCAATAGAAAACAATTAATCAATATCCAAAGTTGAAGAAGAGCTCAAAAGGGGAGCAATAAACAAATCATTGAAATAATTTCCATTGTGTATTAAGAACTAGATGGTTGAATTTGGATTATTGTTGTTTAATTGGATTACAATGGAGGATCAAAACCCTCACAGCATAGGGGAGGAAATATTTATGCGTTGTGGAAGGTAACAACTATGTGCAATGGAGGGGGAATTTCTTAAGGATGATAGGGTTGAGTGAGCAGCTAGAAGATTGGGAATATGTGAACAATGGTGGAAAACACATAATATTAGTAAGAAAAACAAGAAAAGTTGGAAAACTGGAAGGAGAATTGAAGAATGGATAAAGGAACAAGAAAAGTGAAAGTGCGCTACACCAGATGAAGCAAATAGAGGAACTAGATGATTCATGGTTGAGAGGAAGAGGAGTAGAGGTATGGGACAACCTAGTAAGAGGAAGCTAGGGAGAAGGAACAAGTAAGAAGTGCGATCGTGAGATTTAGTTTCCAAGTAGTGTATTTCTAGATCAGTAACTTGAGTCATTGTTGGATGAATTTGTGAAACAATCAAAGTTACAAGGACCCATAGAAAATGGAAACACCCCCAAAAAGTGATTTTTTGTTGTCGCAGAAGGATATACTGGAAGTAACAACAGTAGCACACCTTCAACCATCCCTTAGGTTCCCTCACATAATTTGGTAACACATTCTCAACACCCCATTTTATATTTTCCCTAGTATAGTTAGATGATCAGTAGTTCAAATAGTTTGCATACTAGCTTGCTAGGAGGTGGAAGTAGAATAAATTCTCAACATTCTAACAGTAATATCATAACTCAACTGGGACCTCAAGAATTTGTGTTTGTGGGATCTCCCACTTCCACAATGGTTGGAATACAAGCAAGACTGTCTATGAAACTACCAAATTTTTAGGGAAGAGGAGGAGAAGTTGATGTATAACAACCTTGGCTCCTTTGTGAAGCTATCTGCAGCTACATAGGAACCTAAACTACCTCAAAATTGATTGAATTTTAGATCACGTTTCATAGAAAATCATTACAATGGTATATGAAGTTGATTGAATGATGAGATTCAAATTCGCATAAAGGGCCTCTGTAAAATACATGTCATCTTCTGCATTTTATGAATAAAATGATTATGAGGATATAGACATCTATATTGTTGTTTTGTGTATATAACCATATTATTGGTTTGTCAAGACAGTCTCTGAAGGTGAAGTTATTAGTTTTCCAAAAGTGCTTTCTGACATGATTTGCATTGTTTCAGTTCTGGTGAATCTACCTAAGTGACCTCAGTAAAATGCCCTCCATACTTTGTAGGGTACTGGTAAAAATTATATGAAACCATCATATTTTAGCTTATTTATGTGTGTATCTGTTCATGGTATCATTTTCCCTAAAATGTTATTGAAGAAAAAGTTACAGGTATGCCAAAATGAGGTTTCATACTGTTTTGGGAAATTTGCTGAAATTTTGACCAAGTATTGAAAAATCAGTCTAAGTTTCCCTAGTAAAGTGCCCGCCATATTTTGTAGGAAACTGATAAAAATAATATGAGACCATCAGGATGTATATTTTTGAGGTGTGCATCTAAACATGGTATTATTTGTCCTAAAAGGTGCTTGAACACAATTTTATAGGCCTGCCAAAACAAGGTTTTAGGTTGTTTTGCACTAGCTCATGAAAATGCACGTTTCCATAATGAAGAGATGTATTGGTGAAAAGGTTTTAATGAATGGACATAATGATGAAAATGCACAATGGTTCAAAGACATGATGAAATAAGTGTTTAAACAAGAGTTTTAGTGGAAGAAAGATGTCTCAACAATCCATATCAATGTAACAACAAGAGAAGACAAAGACCAATAAAGTGACAAATAATCAGTAATATAATTGAAGAAAAAGATCAAATTATGGGGGTAGGGTGGTGCTAGGGAAGTCTATATTCTTTCAAGGGGTTTATAGCCTCCCTCTAGTAGTAGTTGGTAAATAGGGTGTCAAAGCATCCTTTCAGTTGTAGATGATAAATTAGGGGGTCGTAGCCTCCCTCCACTAGTAGTTGGTAAATAGGGCGTCGAAGCATCCTTTTAGTTGTAGATGATAAACCAGGGGGTTGAAGCCTCCCTCCAGTAGTTGCTGGTAAATAGGGTGTTGAAGCATCTTGTCAATTATAGTTGACAAAACATGGCATTTTTTCATCCTTCAGTTGTAGATGAGAAACTTGGGGATCGGTATCTCCAACAAGTTGTAGTTCGTAAAAGCAATTGTAAATATAATTTTGTAGTTATAGAAAGTGTTTGTGGTTTTCCCAATCGGGCTTCCATGATAAATATTTTTTTCTCTGTATCTTGTTGATCCCGTGTGTTGATGAATAAGTTAAAAGTGGTTTTAATTGTTAAAATTTAGCAATCTTTATTCACACCCCCCTCTTAGTATTGTCCAATTTTCTAACAATTGGTATCATAGCAGGACCCTTCACTACAGTCTAAACCACTAGAAGGAAGATCCTAATTAAAACCACTATGGATCAACAAGAGGAGATTGTTTCCAACAAAGCTCCAGTACTTAATGAAGAAAAATATGCATTATGGAGCATAAGAATGAGAGTGTACTTACATTCATTAGGTTGGGGTGTATGGAATTCGGTAATCATTGATTATATCCCACCAAAAACAATAAGGAATACAACTCAAAAAGAGTCCAAGAAAAATAACTTAAGGGCAATGGAGGCCATACTAGATGGATTACCTCAATCTATCAAATAAAATATAGGAAAATGTATCTCAGCTAAGGAACTCTGGGTCAAATTGGAGATGCTTTATTCATTTGAAGAGATAGTATAATAAATCCCTACTATTCTCAAAGATGAATGATATACAAAGGATGGAGCATACATTGATTTTGTAGAAGAACTAAGTAGTCCTATTGAGGAACTAGAAAAATGTAGAAAAAGGAACAAATATTTGAAAGAACAATTGTCAAAATACCAAGAAGAGTAGGAGTCAAAAGAAGAGAAAGTCAAGACCCTCCAATAAGAGCTGCAAAATTCAAGAAAACACGCGATGGCTAACATGATAGAGAATGAGAGCTTAAAACAAGTTGTTAAACTCAAGGGAAAAGTAGAGAGGCTAAAAGATCTGCATACTATTAATGAGAAGTTCAAGGAAAGTACTGAAGCACTTAATAAAATACTCAACTTACAAAGATCCCCCATGAATAAAATAGGTCTTAGATATGATCAAGAACATGTCATTGAAGGATCAAGCTCCATCACTCAAGAAAAGGTTGAAAATGTTAAATTTTGGGATGATGCTTCAAAATATATGCCCAGGAAACATAAGAGAATCACAAGAAAATGAATTCTACTCATCCCGCTAAGATGAAAAATTTCAAAAGACATGCAAATGAAAAGAGTCATTACAAGCAGAAAAACCAGATATTTTCCAAATATAAAATAAAATTATGTGGATATTGTTATTACTGTCATAAGTTTGGTCACAAGGTTGTTGATTGTAGAATCAAAGAAGAAGATCAAGGTATGAAAAGGAAAGAAGACACTAACATTTCAAATGGAGAAATAATTATTACATGTTTCATATGTCATAATGATGTACACTTTGCAAAACATTGCAAGAACAGTGCATGCAAATTGTCTAAGGAAACCCAAGAAAACGTATGGAAGATGAAATCCAAAATACAAAGAAATAGAAGACTAGTAAGCAGAGTGTAAGAAGAGTACCTCATGGAAATATATGGAGAAGGAAGGAAGACTACAAATATTCAGAAGAAACAAAGATTCCAAGGATCAATGAAGTTTCCAAAGATGATGTTGAGCATAATAGTGCTATAGAAAAGAATGACATCCATTATGATGGAAAGCAAGATGAACATGTAAAAAAATACACCAACGGAGATGAAGATGATGAATAAGAATATAGTGATGATGGTGGAGTTGAAGAAGAATGCATTTTTTAAGGTCTCTCATGACCTAAAGGGAACCCTGAATTTAGCATCAGAAGGGGATGAACACTGATAGTGGGAGTCTATAAACTTATCATCCGTGTTCTCATTCAAAGGCACATGAAGGTAAATGACGATGTTAACTATATTATCATACCATAGTGGTCAGTACCAAGTCCAGTTAACAAGAGGAAACAAAATAAAGTGAAGATGAGGACTCTCTAAGACATGTTCCAAGAGCTCCATCTAGAAGGATACACAAATCATAGGTGACAAAGACGTTGGATCCAGTACAAGAAGGAAACTAATGTTTAAATGAACAAGCCTTACGATTAGTGGTGGAACCTAAGAACCTCATAGAAGCAATAAAAGATGATAATTGGATCAAGGCCATGAGTGAAGAGTTGGATCAAATTGAGAAGAATCAAACTTGGGAAATTATCCTAAGACTTAAAAGAAAGAATATTGTAGGGACAAAATGGGTCTTCAAAAACAAGTTCAATGAAGATGGTCAAGTGATAAGAAACAAAGAAAGACTAGTGTGTAAGGGATATGCTCAAGTGGAAGGTATTGACCTTGCAGAAACATTTTTCCCCTGTAGCAAGACTTGAAGCAATAATAATGTTTTCAGCATATTCATGATATAGAAACTTCAAAGTATATCAAATGGATGTCAAATATGCTGTTTTGAATGGGAAGTTAGAAGAGGAATTCTATGTTGAACAAACTGAAGGTTTCCTCTTATCATAAAAAGAGTACTATGTTTGCAAACTAAAGAAGGAACTCTATGGTCTGAAACAAGCCCCAAGGGAATGGTTTTCAAGACTATATATCTACCTAAAGCAACAAGGATATAAAAGAGGGGTCACTGATAATAATCTCTACATAAAGTTTGAAGATAAGTATTGTTGATTTCTCAACTCATTAAAATCAAAGTTTAGATACCTGGTTCGAGATTTTTGGTTGGGTGAAACTCTATGAAAGTCAAACCCTAGTTTGACCTCGAGCTGGAAAAACCCTAAATACTAGGTAAATTCGCTATATATCGATATTGGAGAAGGCTCAAGAGCGAAAACTTTCACAGAGAGAAGATAAAATCCTTATTTACACTTTTTCCAAAATTCAGCCTCAGATTCACTATATTGTTGGAGATATGATCCCTCCAAGTGAGGGTTCCAACCTCTTCCTGGATTCATCCCTAAACATGACACATGGGGATAATTGCTATATCTTGGGATACAAAAGTTCAAATGAAATTTCTAAAGATGTTCCAGAAAGGGCATGGAATTTACTTTCTTTGTTCCAAGTTTCAGACCCAGAAGATGAAACAGGGACATGTGGAAGTCCGTACACCTTCGCTATTCTGAACAGTCCTGTAACAGGTCACCTTGGGAAAATTATCATAAGTCCCAATTGGGGAAACCAATTTTGATGAAACCTATGGTTTTGGAACAGGGACATGTGATTCTACCTTAGTACTAAGTTTTAGACATAGAGGAGCAGTAATTTCAGAGATACAACAGAAATAATAATAGGCATTTCTGCAAAAGAAATTGGAAAACTAGGGCTTCCTGTTCCGGGAGATTCCCTCCACTGTTTTCAGAAAAGGAGTACATTAGATAGCTAAAATTGAAGAGATCTATCTTTCTATCCAATCAGATCTGAAACATTCCAAGTTTTGAAAATTAGGGTTTCTCTGACAAACCCTAGATCAGTCATCTCCAGAACCAAGACGGACACCTCAAATCGGTAAGATCTAATCTTTTGCTATTTTCATTTGAGGTTCTCATTTCAAAGTGATTTATCAAATCAGCGTGATGATAAGCTTGGTGAAGTTGACAACTTCCAAGCATGGAAGTATATGGTCTCTCTAAAGAAAATGAATTGGACACCTACATGAGTAGAGGGGTTCCAGTTCCAGAGGGAGATGAGGCTCAAAGCCTTACACAAGAAGAACTTGGTCAAGGCCAAGAAGATCATTGTTGATTCAATCATGGATCAACTTGTACCACAAGTGTCTTCCCTAAAGACACCGAAGATGTTTGATTCCTTGACCAAGCTATTTTAAGGGAAGAACATAAATCAGAATATGACCTTAAGAAACCAGTTGAAGAATGTGAAGATCCAGAATGTAGAGACCATACAGTCATACTTTATAAGGGTCTCTCAAATCAAAGAACAACTTGAAGTGGTAGAAGAAGAAGTTGAGAATGTATAAGTGGTGAGAGCCACCTTGAATAGTCTCCCAGGATCATGGTATTCATTCATGCGAGAAATGTGTACTAGAAGGAAGTGATTACTTTCAGTAGACTCTGGGAAGAAGAAGAAGCTCGACTCATAATAAGAGAAGAGAAGATGGGAGAAACTGAAGATCAAGGTCTCACCATCCAAAGAAGATCCCTCAAAGTGATGAGGAATACGAAGGAGTCAAATCTTGAAGAACCTCTTATCCATCTTAGCATTTGGATAAGAAACGATGCTATTATGAATGAGGAAGATGATAAAGCTGAAGGCTCAAGAATGATTCTACCCACGAAACAAATAAAGATAGGTATTCAATTGTCATTTCATGATATTGTTTTGTTATGCATTTGCTTATATTCAGTTGATGTATTATGCATGATAGAATGTTTGCATTAATGACAATATACTACTAATATGCATGTAATGGGTAAGTAGCTCATGGTGCTATACAACTCTCCATTGCTACTTATATAGAATGAAACCTCTTTGCTGACATATTGGATTAGTGCACAATCTCAATGTTGTCTTGGTAGAGATGGAAGGAATGTAGAAAGTTTCCGTGAGATATGGATGAATGTTGTATTGGCTAAAATAGTTACATGACCATATATTTATGCATAAGAATTTTCCATTATGAATATGCCTTATGAAATGTTTCTAACCATACAGCTAATGCATTTGACTTGTAGGAAAGATCACGTACAATCACCTACAAGAAAAGGAGGATGAGACTTGTTCCGAAGAACAAGTGACGATAGTTCAAGATGAAGAATAATATGACGAATGCAACAACATCATTGATGTAGAACCTTCAAGCTATGAAGAAGTAACCAAGAAGAGAGGGAAGACCAGTTCAAGAAGAATGATGTCTAGGATGTAGTATCGATACGTGAAGGGAAGTTCATAGTTCCATCATGCAGTAGATGGAAACATCGTGGGATACAAGGCAAGATTCGTAGCACGAGGTTTCTCACGAAAAGAAGGCATAAACTATGAAGAGACATTTGCAGCCTTAGAAGTGAAATTACATGATAGGAAGAATCATGTATGCAAATGAAAGAAGGCCTTGTACGAGCTCAGAAGACACCCATGGGATAACACATACATGAGGATCTTGATGAAGATCTGAACCTTTGCTACAAGGTTGATAAAGGATGAAAAGCTCATAGATGGGTGAGAGAAGAATGCTTTCAAAGATAGAGGATATTGGTATCCAGTGACCCTAGATGTATACATAGAATATTAGTAGCAGAGGAAACTACTTGTCACTCTAGTACATAATGTTTCAGTGCATAGAGTACGGAAGACAGAGGGAGTATGATGCTTCAGAGGGAGTGACTATAAAAGATCCTAAGGTTCGACATGGTATGACAGGATGGATAGATTACTGATGACTCTAGGATTTACTGAGAGTAAAGCGGATTCCAACCTTTGCTTCAAGGTTGAAGGCGGAAGACCAGGGATGCTCCTGTTATGTGTCGATGCACTATTTTCTAGGCATAGAGGTGTGGCAGAATGCGGATGGAATATTCCTCGGACAATGGAAGTATGTAGTAGAGATCCTGAAGAGGTTCAAGATGATGGAATGCAAGGCTATGACCACACCTATGGCATCGAACCTGAAGCTATTGAGTGATGCTTCATCATAGACGATTGATGCTACGATGTATCGTCAAATGATTGGGTCCTTGATGTACCTAACAAATAAGAGACCAGATATTTGCTTTGTTGTTCACCTGATGGTTGCATAGCATGCAGTAAGGTACCTGAGGGGTACAGTTGATTATGGGCTCAAGTATGAGGTGAATTAGAAGATTAACCTAGAGGGTTATGTTGATTCAGATTAGGTAGGCAGTGCCATCGATAGGAAGAGCACTTCAGGTTGTTGCTTTAGTATGGGATCAGGTGTGATCTCTTGGTTTAGCAAGAAGCAATCCTGTGTGGCACTTAGTACAACTGAAGTAGAGTATTTCACAGCTTGTTCAGCTAGTTGTGAGGTAGTATGGATAAGGAATCTCCTATCTAATTTATTTGATCTCCAGTTGGATGCTACTTGTACATATTGTGACAACCAGAGTTTGTGAAGTTGTCGAACAACCTGGTGTTCCATGACAAGTTGAAGCATATCGAGATCAAGTATGACAATATCAGGGATATGGTGCAGAGGGGAGCAATGAAGCTCTAGTATGTTGCGACAAACGAACATATAGCTGATGTGTTGATGAAGCCATTTGATAGAGTGAAGTTTGAGTAATTCAGGGAGAAGCTTGGTGTTCTACAAATCAAGGTTCCTTCCAAGGGGAAGTGATGGGTCTGAGAGCCATTCTGACATGGTGAGAGGATTGGTTCCTTCCATGGTCAGATGTAAGGACTGAGCCATTCTGTCATGGTGAGAGGATTGGTTCCTTCCATGGTCAGATGTAAGGACTGAGCCATTCTGTCATGGTGAGAGGATTGGTTCCTTCCATGTCAGATATGAGTGCTGAGCCATTCTGATATGACTGTAGGATTGGTTCGTACATGATCAAAGATAAGGGCTGTTGCCATTCTTGGAATGGAGGTGCCTGGTCAGTTACTAGGAATACTCGGTTTAGGATTGAGGGCCTTTCTGATATGATTGTAAGATGTAGTCTTACATGATCAGATGTGAGTGCATTTCCATTCTGATGTGATTGAGGGATTGTTTCCCACTTGATCAGATATAAGGGCTGATGCCATTCATCCCTTCTGATGTCTGGGACTATGGTTAGTTACCTGGTTAGTTACCAGGAAAGCTCAGTCTAGGACTTAGAGACATTCTGATGTGACTATGGGATGTGTTCTCACATGATCAGATATGAGTGCTGGGCCATTTTGACAAGTAGATGAGATGTAAGGGATGGGCTATTCTGACAAGTAGGTCAGATGTAAGGGCTGGGCCATTCTGACGAGTAGGTCAAATGTAAGGGTTGGGCCATTCTGATGTGTAGGGAAGATGTAAGGGCTGGGCCATTCTGACATGGTGAGAGGATGAGGTTCCTTCCATGGTCAGATGTAAGGGCTGTGCCATTCTGACATGGTGAGGGGATTAAGTTCCTCTCATGGTCAGATGTGAGTGTTGGGCATGCTTTCTGATGAGTCAAGGTCAGGTGTAAGTGCTGGATGGGCCATTCTGACTTAGGGTCAGATATAAGCGCTGGAGAAAGACCTACATGGAGGCTAGGCCTACACCCAACATGGAAAAGGGATGGCTCTATAGAACTTCCTGTGACGAGAAGAATCATGAGATAGCACCCATGATGATCCAACAGTGATGATATAGATCGAGTGATGATCCAGATCCAATGATGATGATCTAGATCGAGTGATGATCCAGATCCAGTGATGATGATCCAGCGGTGATGATCCAGATCAAGTGATGATCCAGATCCAGTGATGATGATCCAGCAGTGATTATCCAGATCGAGTGATGATCTAGATCCAGTGATGATGATCCAGCAGTGATGATCCAGATTGAGTGATGATCTAGATCCAGCAGTGATGATCCAGACCGAGTGATGATCTAGATCCAGTGATGATGATCCAGATCGAGTAATGATCTAGGTCAAGATAAAGATGACTTGAAGATAAAAATGACTTGAAGATAAAGATGACTTGAAGATGAAGATGACTTAAAGATGCAGATGACGGGATGATACAGAGAAGAAGACTTATGTTGATAAATTGTGTTGAGAGAATACTTTCCTAGTTAAAAGGGAGTGTTGATGTAATTGTAACTTCAGAATGTATTCACTTGTATATCTTATGTATTGTACCCCGATGTTTATTCCGGGAAGTATCTGTAATGTAATTGAGTCATGTCATGCCCCGATGTTCCCATCGGGAGGTTCTATAATGTAAACAAGTCATTTCAAGTCATTATGGGTAACCCTCCTATTGGTCAAGGGTTAAAGTCCCCACAGTTGTGGGGCCCTAGGGTTATTAGACTATCCTAGAGAATTCGACCCTAGGCGAGTCATTGTAATTCGGGGCAATAGTGCCCACCATTATGTTAAGGATAACCCTCCTTGTTGGTCAGAGGAGGCAAAGTCCCCACAAGTTGTGGGGCACTAGGGTTATTAGACACTCCTAGAGATGTCGGCTCTAGTAAATAATTGTTAAGTGAGGCCGACATGTTAGAGTGGGTTTCAAGTGAATGAAAGAATATAAATAGAGAGTGAGCCTCTCTATATATCACACACAAACTCACTCATTGGGGAACATGAGTGAGAGAGAAGTTGCTGGGATCAGAGAGAGAGACTACTGCTATCGAGAGATCATCTTACTGTTTTCAGGTTTTACTTTTGGTGCTGATTCTATCTCTGGGGAAGTTACGGGGTTTTCTCCTTCATGGTTTTCCCGAGGAAAATTCTTTGTGTCTCTTGTCTCTTGTGTTTTATTGCTGTGCATGTTATTCTCTCAGTTAAAGATCCTAAGATCATAATTCTAGCTTGAATGATAAAAATCTAACAAGTATATCATCATTGTTATTATTTATGTGGATGATATTATATTTGGAAGCGATCTACAAATGCTAAATGGAATTTTTTCCTCTGAAATGAAGAAGGAGTTTGAAATGTCAATGTTGGGTGAATTAACATTCTTATTGGGATTACAAGTTTCTCATTCAGAAAAAGGGATCTTCATCACTCAAACCAAGTACATTAAATACATGCTTAAGAAGTTTAAGTTGGAAATTCTAATCCTGTTAGTACTCCTAGGTCACTAGTTGTAAGTTAAGCAAGGGAGATGAGTCTTTGGAAGTAGATCATACCATGTATAGATATATGATAGGAATCCTTCTATATGTGACATCTACAAGACCAAATGTGATGCAAGCTGTAGGATTGGTTTCCAAATTCCAATCAGCTCCCAAAGAAACACATTTGACAACAGTGAAAATAATTATCAGATATTTGAAAGGTACTATAGATTATGTTTTATGGTACCCAAGAGGTTAAGTATTCACTTTAAAATCATTCACTTATGTATATTGGTAAGGAAGTGTTGATAACCGAAAGGGTACTAGTGGAGCAACATTCTACTTGGGATATTGTTTGGTATCATGGCTAAGCAAGAAACAATTCTCATTGCACTATCTACATCATAAGTTGAATACATTGTTGTTGCATCATGTTGCACTCAAGTCATTTAGATGAAACATACATTGGAAGAATTACTTGTAAAGTATGAGCATCCAATAGTGAAAAATTGTGACAATATTAGTTCCATATAAACATATCAAAAAACCCTGTTATGCACTCCAAGACAAAGCTTATCCCTATAAAATATCACTTTTTGAGGGATCGAGTAGCACAGAAGGTGGTGAAACTAGAATATGTTGATACAAGGGAATAGATAGTCACATATCTTCACTAAGCTAGTACCCAAAGAAGCATTTGAGAATCTTAGACAAAAGTTGGGAGTAATCTCCCTACAATAGATATATATATAAAAGACATTATGTCAGGGGGATATGTCAAAAGGACACCTTTGTCATTAATGTCAAAGGAGGAGAAAATTGAAGAGTTGTTTCCATCAATTCAAAAGGGGGAGAATGTTGAGTATGGTTTCCATTGATGTCAAAGGATTTCATTAATGAAAAAGGAAATGACATGACATGTATGTCGATGATGTGACCTATGTGATGATGTTGCAAAGTCATATGATGGTGTTCTAGTCCTCTCATGAAGTCATTGTTACAATATGACATCATTTTGTAAAAGTATGGTAACTTGCTGAAACTCTTGCCAAAACTATGAAAATTTGACTAAGTATAAATTCTTCTTAATCTTCCTAAGGGGCCTCTGTAAAATACATTCCTTCTTATGTATTTGATGAATTACATGATTATAGACATCTATATTGTTGGATTGTGCATCTAACCATATGATTGGTTTGTCAATACAGTCTCTGAAGATGAATTTATTAGTCTGCCAAAAGTGATTCCTTGCATGATTTGCATTGTTTCAGTTATGGTAAGTCTTCCTAAGTGGCCTCAATAAAATGTTGTATTGTCCCCATTTTAAATAATTGCATAGCAGGACAACTCCATCAATCCTACTAGTTTCCGAAGTTGGATGGATACATTTGGAATTTTAATAAGGGAGATAATAGATGATGTTCAGACATTAGAATGGAATAAATATTTAATAATGGAGTTAATTAAATAAATACAAGAGAAAATTGAAGTGGCGCTGGAGCATGGAGACACATGGAGATTATGGGGTCCACACAAGCTAGAATTTATGTTTTACATGGCATCCTCCTCTTGCAATTTTGAATCCATGGGAAGCCTAAATGTTCTTGGATGAGTTAGAAGGCTAATACACTTGGCCATATGCATCATAGGTCGAATTTGGAAGGAAAGGTAACTTACATGGGAGAGGAAGAGTCATTTTGGAGATAGTGAGACACTTGGACTAGATTCCCTAGCTCTATGAAAACAATGATGAAGATGCTATGACACCTATGACACAAATCAGATATGAAGGCTGTAATATGACATATTTGACATGTGAGGTCGAAATAGAGCATCCAATAGGGTGCTCAGGTGAGTTGGGGAAGATCAATGGGTTCCTACTCAAATTGGGGGAAGATGGAAGGCTAGGAAAGGGAGGGCACATGGAAAACCTTGAGCACACACCCAAATTCGAATCGGATTGAGTTTTTCGATGGATTGGTATCCTTACAAGGCTAAGGATTTTTATAAAATATAGGAATCAACCAAGAGAATATCTTTTTATCATTTGGGAAATTGGCATTTGTGAATTGAGAGAGCTAGTGGATGACTAGTTTCTTGCCTTAGCCAATTTCGAGGGTGAAAGATTCCCATCCAAGTTGGTGTTTGGAGAGGCCATCCATGTCTTTCTTGGATATTTAATGGAGTTTGTATTTGCAGGTGTAAGCTACATGGAAGCTCATGGTTCCTTCTAGTGCAACACTTTCTCTCAACCATTTCCATTTTTTATTGCACATTCTTGCTCATGGAGGGATTGAGCTTTGGGTGAACTATTGTACTCTTTGGGAGAGATTATCCTGATCCATTTCTGATTGTAATAAGTTTAATATTGTTTGTTATTCATTCTCATAAATTCTCAGGTCAAAATATCAAATGGTTGAATGTAAAAGTGATTATTAATGAGCAAGCAATGACCATTTCCCCACTAGATTGATGTATTCCATTGAATGTTGATGATTTTGAGCTTCTCATGGTACATTTATGATTGTAATAAGTTTAATATTCTCTATTATTAATTATCATAAATTCTCAGGTTGAAATACCAAAGGGTTGTATGTAAAAGTGAATATTAATGAGCAAACAATGACCATTTCCCCACTATATTGATGTATGCCATGGTAATGCTGATTATTTCAAATGGGAGAATGTATATCTAATATATTTATGATGAATGGAATTTCATTTATGAGTCTTACAAGCTTCATGTTCATCACTTCAGAATTTGAAGTCATTTTACTCGGTTTAATTACATTTGGAGAAGATTTGGTGCCATTTCCCCAAGCGTCGAATTAGTGATTTTGTAGATGTTTGGGAGAGGGTCATAACAGCCTATATAAATTGAATAATGATGCATATTATACATTAACAATGTCCCTTAAACATACTCTACCTCTGTTCAAAAATCCGAGTCGGTTCACTGGTACAAAATGAGAGATTAGTGACTAGGAGACCAAAATTTTGGTCACCACAACATTTTTCAAGGGATAAATGCCCAAAATTGATAAATTTAAGTGACCTAACTAAAAAATACCAAGATAAATGACCACTTTTGGTCACGGGATAAAAATTGAACTAAAAAATACCAAGATAAATGACCAAATTTGGTCACAAGATATCTAGACTAAAAATGACCACTAACATTTGGTCATTTTTAGTTGTCACTCTGGCAATGGAAAATTGCAATTTTGACTATGAATTTGTACAATTTACTAAATTCTAACACTGTGGATGGATTCAGAGTCTCTGAATCCATCTGCAGTATTAGAATTTAGTAAATTGTAGACCCCTTCATGTGTCACATCTCAACATTAATGCATGACACTAATCTGCACCGCTTACTGAAACTACCCGATTCCACGGATTAACATTAAATGGATTATTTTGTAACATGATTTAGTGAATCAACATGACTAATAGGAAGTACAAAGTGGTACTCATTATGGCTTATAACTTCTACAAGCTCTCCAGTGACATCCAACTGCTGAAACTCCTATGTAGATCACCTCCCATTATATTGAGCATGTGTCAAGATAATAATGTTTTGTCCAGCATCCCATCTTCCTTGATTGGTGGCCACATGGCTTTTGAATCTGACACAACTCATCTAAATTCCAATGTGCCAAAACTCTTCCCCCCCCCACATATATATATTTCCTTAACTTACTAATATATATTGCAGTAAGCTAAACCCTAGACCATTTGCACCTCAAATCCGTCGACTTTTTTAGCAAAAATCCGGCAAAAATTGTTCAAAGGGTAGTTTTCAGTGATTGGAATTGCATAATCTGGGTGCCCCAAGGGTAATTGAGGGTCCTGAATCCATTTCTGCAATAAAAATTGCAATCTTATTACTCAAAATCTCATTTTCAACAACAAATCGTGTTCCCAAATTCCGACCAAACTTGCGTGAAAAAATGCAAATAGTCTAGAGATTAGCCAACGCCATATATATTAGTTATATATATATATATATTAGTAAGTTAATTTAATAACACATAAACAATAGTATACTAGTTTTATATTATATTATAAATAATATACAATAAAGAACAATATATATTATATATATATATACACACACACACATATATATATACAAGAAAATAAATATATTCATTTTCATTTGGAGTTGCCACCAAATATGAATTGGTACAATTTGGTAATTCCATCGGTGTGTTGCAAAATTTGGAAAACCTCATACCCTTGGCATATACTTGGCATATGAAGGGAGATGGACTGTAGACGATAGTGTCTTAATTCATCATAATTAATTTAATAAGTATCACTACACAGGGGCATATTGGAGTTTTTTTCCAGAGGTAATTCATTCGCAGTTCTCTAGCCACCATAATTCTTAGCAACCTCAAGGAATCGATGGTGGAGCTCTCTACAACAAGAATTTGATCAGCATTGAAAATCCTGATTTGGGCTCTCCATGAATTTTGCATTTAACAGGGTATTGGTGTTTCCTATGGGATATAAAATTCAAAAACCTTTCACGGTTTGAATGAATTTGATTCTCACCACTATCGAATGCTCCCTTGAGGTAGTTATATCTAATTTCAGTATTGCTTCCGTTCATTTTTTAATGTTAGGTAGGATTTATCCTTTCTTTGTTGAAGATTTGTTTTAGTATAGAGTTGTATTTCATGGATTCATCATTTTTCATGAATGCATTTTGTTTATGTCTAAAGATAACATAGCCCGGTTGGTAGTGGCACAAGTTAATGAATCAAATCCGATACACAATAGCCTAAAACCTTCCCATTCTCTGATAACAGACTAGCTTTTAGAGTTTCTTATTTTCGGGATTCTCAATGAATCCTTTGATAAAATATTCACCTCTCTTCACGATTCATTCAAGCTACCATGGTCTGTGACAAGCTTCGACCTACCACTGGAAAAGGACAATCCAGGGGAAACCGAGCTTTCTCAAAAAATGTCTCAAGTACAAATAGCCTTTGTGGGTAATTTCTTCAATTAAAAACTGTTCATGCATTCCAGATGTTAGCTTTCTGTCACTAGGCGTGGATATCTAAAGATTGAGCTATGGCGGAAAAATGGTACTTGATTGATAGAGAGTAATTGTAAAATATTCTCATTTTTTGTTAAAAAGATTTGTAGGTTTCAGTATAATAAGCCTGTGACACTTGTCTGGTGTTTTTAGGCACTCTTGAACATAGTTTCAGTGTTTGTATGCAAACGTTGATAATTGTTACATACCTGTAATATTGTTTAGGATTTCTTGAGCTTTGTTTGCAAAATGGTTTGTGTTCTGATCTTATCCACTCCATGTTGATATACTTGATAGTGAGGATGCATATTGCAAAATTTCTCACTCTAATGCATTCATGGACTGTAAATTCGTGACAAGAGGCCTTACCCATGTTCTATATTGTATAATTGAATTGAAATTCTATCTTCAAAAACATTATTTCTTTCTTCCAGCTTTAGACAACACTCTGTAGGATCATATGTTTTTGGTTGGTATATGGCCCTTTTCTAAGGAAGTGGGTTCTACTTTGCTTACCGACGGGTGTGAGCGCAACAACATGTCTTCAAGAGGTCTTGAATCCAAGCCTAAATCATTTGAACACAACCCACTTGACTAGCATTGTATTATATTAGTATTAGTCCCACGAAATTTTTTGATTAGTGTCAAAGATAACTAGTTGAAACGTTCCCATCACGATAATTCATAAGATTTATGAGGATTAGCAGGCTGATATGAGATGCATCCCATTGTGGATTATACAAAACAATATGTTCTTAATTCAGGTCTTTTGATTTTTAGATTAGACCAAATTTTACAGATGTTATTGCAGGGTTTGATTCTTGATCAATCACATTAATTCAATATTGAAAGATATGGACAAGGATACTAAGTTCACCCATAGCTGTTTCCTGGATGGGTAAGTTCTGCTCTTTCTTCAAGGCATATAGAGATAGTGTAGATCTCTCAAGCCAGGTTGAGATCATGGCTACCTAATAAGCATGGTGTTATGTTTGAGGACCTTGAGCTTCCCCAACTCAAAATAAAGAAACCAATTTATATAATATCAGTTCACATTTGTAGGTTTTGAATCTGTGTGAAATCAAAGTTTGAACCAAGCCTTTTTTTTTTGTATGAATATCACTGAAAGGTTCTAATAGTCCCAAGTAAAGATTTCACAATCTGAAGTGATCAGATGATTTGGATATTTTGATGGCCAACATGTATGAACAACAAGCTACACTTTGGCAGAAATCAAACCCTAACTGCAACATCATTAATAATATATGGGATTGTTTGGACTATAAGAACTTTTTGGTCATTTTGATTGTCTTCAATTGAGGGATTTCATTGAGAAGATGCATGTTGCTGTGTGGGGGGAGCTTGTAAGATCTGTGGCATAGGAGTTCCACTCAGTACACAATGGGTTATCCTATTTTTTATGCTTAGCTTTGAATTAATTCAGTCTTTGGGGTGTTTTATTTCTGCCTTGAGGATGGTGAAGCAAGTCAGTGCACCGTCAAGGATTTGTCCTAGCTTCCTCCCTACAATGAATCTATACAAATGCACAATATTGACTCAACTGGAGATGACCCACGGCATGCAAGCATGCATCCTGATTCCTCCTAGAGATCTGGGTCCTTATTTGTATGCATGTACCTAATTGAACTTAGAATTAGCTACAATTAGAAAATTACTTAATAAACTTAAACTAACACATGCAACTACATGAACCCTCTTTTACTTAATTGAAAAAATACAAGCTAACTGCAAATTACTGAGGATAACATTATTCCTTACTATCTATTGTTGGAGCATGCATGCATCCTCAATGATTGAATCCTACAACAGTATTGGTGTTCCCTCTAGTCTTCTCTACTGCTGTGGCCTCATCTACAGGCCATCGTGATGCATGAAAATTAATGTTGTATGGATCTATTGAGATTGTTACATGCGTTTGTACTTTGAGGTTTGTACAGATCTGCAGTACTTGCAGTATCTTCTGCTACAGTATAGAATTGTTCTAGCACCTCCTTTGCTAAATTGTTTTGTTCATACTTGTACCTTTTTTTGTCACATGTGTTTCCTGCACTCAGGACTTGAACATACTTTCCAAAGTAGCAAAAACTAACAATTTGCACCCTATATATACTTGGAAAGTTTCCACTTGCAAAATTGTGCACACCACTACTAACTAATGCAAAATCATAAATAAAACTGAATTGCTAAATATATTATGTGGACTTTGAAGTCAAATTGCTACATGGAGGGGGTCCCTTGTCCCACAAACAAAGGGGTCTCAATGTCTCATAGACTGGTTTGGTGTTTGGCTCGGGCGTGACCTTAAAATTTTATTATTATTGTTGATATTATTTTTATATACACTAGAACTAAATTGAAGAACGCACATGCATGCATGTGTCCTCAGTCTATTTTTCCTTCATAAATTCCCCTACACTTTCACTACCACTATATGAAACTGATAATGGAAGGTGTACAGTTGTTGCTACCATTAACACTATTGTACAGACCGTTGTACCTTCTTTGTGTGCACATAGGTCTTCTCTGCTTGATGTTTCCATTGATGGTTCTTTGTCGGACACTTTTAAGGTTCTAAAAATCCAGCATTCAAGTGTTCTTTGTGAAACACAAGATGCTCTGTATACATCTTGAACCTCCCCTATACTGGGGGTTTGTTCAACCAGTTAATCATCAATGAACCTCAAGAAACATAAATCTGAGCACTACTCCTTTATTTACTTTTAACTCCTTTTAGAATCTTTAAGGTAAAAGCTTTTTGTATAAGGGACCCTGCATCAAGGAAAAAATAAAACACCCCAACCCAGAATTACCCAGGCTGGGGTGTTTTATTTCTACCTTTGAATTATTTTTGGAAATTACCCAACCCATAAATATAAAGGTTGTAGGGTATGGAGAATGATTATCAGCAAGAAACTTGGCCACAATATGGCAAGCCAACTTGATTGTTGTGGAGATGCCTTTAAATCGATGTAGTTTAACATCAAGTTGGATTTCATTGAAAAATCCACCAATATAAAGCTCAAGGATCCTTTTGGTGTTGAGATCAACACATCACACGAGTATATAACCTCTAACGTTGAAGCCCCCACTCTTGGACAATTCATGTTTGTCGTGTTTTGGTGAGTTGAAAAGGTAGTCATTTTCCTGCAAGCTATCATATTCGGTTGTGAATTTTTTGACAAAGTAATTATAGGCGTACATTGGCCAAATGGTCTATCCATCGTACCATTGACATGGTTGAACATCAAGGTGCAAGGAAAACAAGGGCACCATCTAATTCGATGAAACTTGGTGTAATTAAAATATTGTTCTAGTAGTGGGCCAACCACGTCAACACATCAATACCATCAAAATTATTAATACCAATCCTAGGAAAAAAACTTGCATTGCATCCCAAGGAATTGGTCAAACCCAAGAAGGAACTTGTTCCTAGATTAAACACAAATCCTAGAGAAAAACTTGATGTTTGGACTTTGTTTAAGATATCAAAGACATTATCCAAGGAACTTAATATTATGCATGAGTGAGATATATATATATATATATATATATATATATATATATATATATTTTTTTTTTTTNGGGACATCCCAATCATGTATGGCCTATGTTGGCTGGAAAAAAGTGTACTAGTGCAGTTGTTGGAATACAAAGATACATTGTTAGAGATACTGGTCACATTTAAGAATTAGATGGGGCATTTAATATAGTAATTAATGTATTGGTAAAAATTTAGGTGTTTGGGAATTATGTTATGTACTCCTCTCTCCTATGTAATGAGATATTGTCTCATATAATGAATGAATGAATACACTTTCTCATTATTATGTGTATTCCTGTCCATGCTTGTGTTTGTAAATCTCCAATTCTAGCAGAATATATTTCTCCTCAACCTTCCCTCCACAGAACCGAGAGGGCTATCTAGTAGATTATATTTATCCTCAACCTTCCCTTTTGGGAACAGAGAGGCCTCTCTATGAAATTTATTTATCCTTATCCTTCCCTCTAGAGATGTCCTCCCCCAGATTGTGAATAAGTATTCCAAATTTTTGTAACGAGACATCTTGCACATTATTAGAGCTCTTTTATTTCTCAATATTAGGGCTATCTTGTGGAGAACCAAGAGGGCTATCCTCCCCTAGATTGTGTATTATTATTCCACGCTTTTGCATTGAGATATCTTGCACAATATTAGAGCTCTTTTCTTTCACTATGTGTTTCACCATCTTACATAATTTACTTACCTTTTTCTTCCCAAAATATTTTTGACCCTTTGTGTGTAACGGGTTTACCTTTAGGATTAATCACAGCTTGTATATCTTGTACATCAACTCTCTCAACAATGGTAACTCTTAACTTTTGACAACAATTTTGGACAAACTGTAATTTCACTATTAAGACCAGAATAAAGAAAGTGGAAGGTTGGAAGTATAATCATTCTAGCTACATCTACATAAAATTTTGGTTGTGCTTTAAATTATTACAGCCATGTCACTATAATTATTGAACAAGAACATTGAGTTGGTGCAGTTTGCACCATGAAAACCATCGTAGTCAAATTTTTGGACTTCAATTTTTCTTCTTCAGTGTAGACTGGTGCCCATTATAAGAATGCTCTCTGGTCATTTCTCTAGCAATGTATATCCTCATTCTACTTCTACTTTCCATAGTTATTTCCCTTTGAAATGTTGGCATCAAGCTTGATGCAGGCCTAACTCTAACAACAACACAACCCATGTTGTTTGGGAAATAAATCTCTAAGCAGAGATGGAGATATAGATCACCAATTGCTGGTAGAAAAATGCCATACTTGGCTAGAATTTATGTGTTCATGCCAACTTTGACATATATTCACAATTTAGAGATTTATTTGTAGTGTATTTTGAAAGATTCATAAAGCCAAGGAAATGCATGCATCTACTCTCAAATTATGTATTTTACAAGAATAAAAATGGTTAAGGGAAATTCCTACCAGGTACTAGATATATTATATTCATTTGAAGCTAATGAACATTCTCAATTTCAGATGCCCTTTTGTTTACATTTTCATTTTCAAGTGCCCTTTTGTTTACATTCTCATTTTTAGATGCCTTTCTTTATATTTTGCAACCAATATAAATTGTTTTCATCTTCTTGCCAAACTTAATAGATGACAAGCTTTATATGACTCCAAGATGGATACACAATAATATACTAGAGACTATTCAAAACAAGGGATTACAATTAAATGAGGATGTTATTAGTAAGATTCATATGCTTTAATGAAGTTATTAACAAATAGCTGCAGGAAATCAAAGTAAAAAAATCGTTCACATATATTAGCTTGCTTTATTATAATGGCTAAAACTTGATGCATGTTTGTAAGATTCTACAACCATCTGCATGTTCCATCCGTGATGTTTTCCCATTGCCAGTTAGGTTAATGGATATCCAAAATTTTCCACTCCTGGTTAGAACCCAAAGGAGGGTAAATACCACTAACTAGGATTCCGCTTAATGTCATTAAATGCATGTATACTCCTGCATGGAATTAGGCTATTTTTCTTTTTTGAATCTGGTATGTACCTCCCAGGCCACGGTGAGAACATGGGTGCCTAGTAAGCATGGAGATATGTTTGACCTCTGATATTCACCATATCAAAACAAAATAAATATCTTTATCACATTGCTTCAAAGTAGCAGAGCTCCAGTATAAGGAATCAAGAAGGAATTCATTCCAGTATGAAATCCGTAAACTTTCCAGTCAGTACCATTGAATTCTACACCCTTAAGAGAGCTATTAACTTGGTTATATTTAATATGATGAACTTGAACTTATACAAATTAATGAATTATGATGGCCAATGTACTATGCCACCACAACCCAACATTTACAAATTCCAACATAGCTGGGGTATGTCTAATACCAATTTACCATGAAAAACCGACAAACAAACAAATGAGGTCACCCCTTGGAATCTACAAATGTGTTGTTATTGATATCGAGACTAACTGGGTATATAAATATTGACATCATTTAGAACTCGTTGTCTTGTACAGAGTGGATTTCAAGTATTCTACAACCATATTCCAAGCCCAGAAAATAAAATAATAGAAAATCTCATATGCAGTTTACCAATCAATACTCACTACACACTTTCCCTTGCCTCTTGGTCTACTGGCTACTATTACTCCTTGTCTTGGAGAAGAACCTACTAAACCCACTCCCATGCTTTTCAGATGAGGAAGATGATGATTTTCCCTCACTTGCATTTAATGACTTAGATGGAGAATTCCCTGCTGAGCGAGGAATCTTATTTCTTTGACATGTGGACTTTACAGGATACTCAACTGGTGGACTTGCTTCCATATCAGAAGAGCTAGCTACTGTCGAGTGGAATTCACTATGATCTGCATGAATGGGTGAAATAGGTTCATTATTTTTATATGAATTAGGAGCAGTCCTGCCAGGAAATTGGCCATATTTCTGTGTATGGTTTCTAGTGCCTGACATATCAGGTTCAGATGCCCCTGAGACACTTTGGCTATTGGAGGGACAACACTGTTCAAATATTTCATTACCTTCATTGTTCTGACAAAAGCAATCAGATGCATCCAATGCATGATGCCTGGAATGCTTGGTGTTTTGGGAAAATGAATCTTTCCCTACAAGAGGAGATGCACTCGAGCTTGAATGTCCATTTTCTATATCATATGACCAGTCCATGGAGTCCTTCAGAGAAGATAGGGCTTTCAACTGTCTCCCTATAATAAGTATTTTTTGCTGGCACTCGACCATTTTCTTTGCAACGACATCTATCTCCCTTTGCTGCAAAAATAAACTGTTCATGAGAAACATTAACCCTTATTTTTAAAACCTTTAACAAGTGTTAGAGAATAAAATAACATCTTCTATTACAAAAAAATATTAGTATATGAAAAAAAACTACAATGAAGTTGAAAAGAAGCTACTAATCCATGCTGAAATTGGAATATTTAAGTAGTTAGGTGGCTCATAAAATGTCCATACCTGTCTTTTATTTAAATCATTATCTGGAACCAATGAATGAGAACTCGCCAACTCTTCATCCTTCCTAAATTTCAATAACATAATATAATTGTAAAAGTAACCTTAAGGTTCAACACTCAAAACACAATGCTTGAGGTTTAATCTACACAGTTACAACTTTCAAACTACCTACGTAAGTCTCATATAGGATCTGTTCTCACAAGACAAATAGTTTAATAGTCCAGCAAGTTCAATTGCTTGACACATTCAGGATTGTAATTTCAGATCAAACAGTGACCATGAGTACCATGCATATGCATGCTTGCAGCATTTTAACTAACCTTTTCAACTGTTCTTGCAGATCCTGGAACTTTACTTCAGCATCATCATAGCACTTGTGCTCCTATTGAAGTTCTGATTCTAAAGCCTTCATCATTTCACACAATTGGTTCCTCTCAATTTTTGTTTCCTTTAACTGAGACTCCAAATCTGTTTTGATTCAAGTCATGGTTTCCAAATGATTTTCTGTGAGCATCTTTGACTCGTGAGTAGAAGCAAGTTGTTCTCGTAGGTTTTCCAACATGTCCACTGTTTCAGTAAGTTTCTCTTTTTTTAATATTTATCTCATCTTTGGATGCAATCAATTCATTTATTAATTTATCTTTCTTTGTCCTCACCTGTGTAAGATCCTCTTCCAATTGATTTCTTAAGTTATCTTTCTCTGTCTTCAACTATGTAACCTCCTCTTCCATAATTGCATGTCTAGCCAATCCAACCTTCACCTCAGACTCCAAAGCAGTTTCTTCTGCTTGTATGACCCTAAGCTCACCATCTGCATTGGGACCACTACTATACAATGAAAATGTAGTAGAAGTTATTTTCTCTTCCAATGGACTAGGTTTCAGATCCAAATTTTCAAAATAAATAGACTTATAAATATCAAGTATTATACTGGAATCTCCATTTGCTTAATTCTAAACATCATATTCCCCAAAATCAGGAACACAAATTTCAGAAAGCTAGGTCAATACAGAAGATATCATGGTAAGAAGTTGTATGATCTCCACTTTTCCATGCAAAAGATGATTTAAATATTTTGTAAACTTCCCAACGCTGGTGTTGAGGTCAAGCACTTTTGAGGCTGGAAAATTTTGGGAACTTCGAGATTTTTTGGCAATAAATTCTAGAAGAGTGACAACTCTAGAGACAAGGCTTTCCATCTTAGGCTTAGTAATATCAATTAGAAATTTAGCATCATAGAGAGATATATCTTCCTCTTCTTCCATTGATCTTTCTCTAAACTGAGAAGCAAGCTGATGATCAAGACCATGAGAGAGCAAAGGGTCTTTGAGTAGCTGCCTAGTAGAAGAGTCTAAGGTAGTGAGAACCCCACCGGTCTGTGTCATAGCACACTTAAGAACTTCCAAAAAGCTATGTGCATCACCACTCTCAACATGTTCCTCAAATATGGTATCAAGCCTTTCCTGAAGAATGGCTAAAGTACTCTCATTGGAATCATTTTTAGATTGCAAGGAAACCAACTCCTCTTGAACAAAAGTTAGCTTTTTAGATAGATCAGAACATAGTTGAGTGGCAGATTGAAGTTCTGAATCCCTTTTTTCATAGATAGATTAGAACATAGTTGAGTGGCAGACTGAAGTTCTGAATCCCTTTTTGCAATGGTCTCTTCCAAAGAGGTCTTATGTTCACCTCCTACGATTCTTTTCTTGCTTGAGACATCCAATTTTCCAGTTGTCTGATCCATTTTTGGTGAAGGGAGAGAATCCAACCTCTCCATCTCTGCAAAGTCATTCATCAAATCCACTTTTTATGACTCCCGAGACTTGTCACTTCTTCCTAAAACTATTTCTTTATTAATTTGAGATAGCTCTGAAATCAGTGCTGAGGCCCATGATTCTGCACAACTCACCTCATCATCATTCCCATCTTCAGACATCGAAGTTAAATTAGGTGGGTTACTTGTAGTTTTACTCCTTGGTCCTTCATTGTGCATCTCAAGGGCAGGTTTTCTCTGTTTTTTATAACTATTTACAACCTCTAGTTGTTTTTCAAGACTTGAAAGTTTACTTCTTGTTCTGGCACACAATATTCTTGAAGCTTGAAGCTCGCCATTTCTCTTTTCCAAGTCCTCTTTTAGCATTTTTGTTTCCTCCTCCATGGCCAAAAGGTGTTCCGTTAGATATTCATATTCTTTTTTACCTCAATCTTGGGAATCATATCTAGATTAAAATGAATGAGAAACAAATGAACCACGACTTTTGGCAGGTGGCCTCCTTCTCCTTCCTTCTCCCATTTCCTTTCCTAAGGTCTCAACTTCCATCTTCATTTGAGCCAACGCAGCAGGCCCTGGCAAATTTTTCTGAACTAGACTCCTAAGTCTTTGACACTCTGCATCTAACTTTGCAATATTTTTAACAACTTCTAAATGCTTGTTACTAGTTGCATCTGCACTTTTCATACTTATATTTTTTTCTTCGTTTTGAATCTCAAGTTCCTTACTGAGCACATGAATTTCGTATTTCAAGGATGGCATATCATGTTCATAAGATTCAATATTTACCTGGAGCACTTTAAGCTCAGCCTCATCTTGGGATCTAGATTCATTTAATTCTCCCATTGCTTTTGTGTGTTCCTACAAAGATTTGGATATTGCAGTATTCTCTGCTCCTGCCTGAAGAATTTGTTGTTCTAAAGCCATTATTTTGGCCTCAAATTCAAATATATTTTTCTCCCATTCTCTAGTCTTGTTCACAACAGTTTCATGAAGTTTTTGTTCTTGCTCCTCTTTCACATGTCGAAGTTTCCTCATGCACTCTTTGAGAGTACCATCCAAATGGGCTACTCTGTATTCAAGTGCAACCTTTTGCTGCTTTAGAGACTCAGCTTGTTGTTTTGAAGCCCGTGCTTCTGCTCTGTCTGCTCCCAACCTGCCCAAGAAACACTATTCAATCAATTTCAAAGCATGAACACAAATAGTAGGTAAAGAGGAGGTTAATAACTTAGATATCTCTTACACAACTATTTGTAGAAAAGGATATAAGTGTATAATTATTACTAGCATATGCACCTTGAGAGGAAAAGAAAATTCAAGTCAGTATGATAGCAACGATTGTTAATAGGCTGAAAAGTTGAAAATGCGAAAAATCTATAAGTATTGGTAAAATTTCAAGAGACAATCATACCAAAATTTTGAAGAAAAAATCTTGATGTTTAAATGGTAACAAATAATTCACTAAGTTAAACCTACCTGACATGAGTTCTTTTGCAACTTTTGCATGCTCTTTAACCAAACTTTCTTTAGTATTGATATCTGAGAGGGCTGCAAAGAGATTTTCATTCAAACTCTTTACTTTCTCCTTCAATTCTTGCAACTGCATCATTTCCTCCTCATATCTATGAGCATACTCCTCAAGAGCCTTGGAGGTATCCTACGCCTTGGAGGCTTCTTGCCAACCAAGTGAAAGAATTCAATAGAGATAGTCAAACTTTGCATTTTTTAACAATTTATATAAGGTACATCAAACACACTTATCAGAAGAATTAATTTCAAGTATATTATGAAGTAACTAAAGTATTAGTATGATAGGTGACTTAATTTAGAAGTTAATGGCCCACTCAATTGTTCTTAACATGTTCTTAACCATAAGGCCCATATCAATTGCTTTCCTTTTGAATGTTTTGGCCTGTACACAGCTAGCCTTTCAGATTCAAGAGATCGTAGATAACATAATATAATATAATGTTATTAATGTCCAAATAATTATCAAAGGATAGGTCAATGGGACTAAGAAGTACAATCAGTGATAAGAACCTGTAAAAATGTGCTAGGCTACTCTGAAATCGTAAAGTAAATTTAGCTAACAAAATCAAAATATTTTAGGCCAATGTTTGCAACATTTACCCCCTTTGTTTCTGGCCCACATAACATATGGCTATACAGGTATGAATATGTAGACACACACAATCCACGAATACATTGATGGCATGAAGAAATAATTATATGCATGTATGTGTGTGTGCTTTGGTGAGATGAAAAAATATAAATAGATACATTAACAAATTGGCTCATAATATATGATATATCATATTCTAAGTACTACCTATCATGGTGACACCATCTATATTAATTTTGAAGACATTGGATTGCATGTAGTCAATAGACATCAAAATCATTTTTTGTCATTTTCTATCTCCATCCACCCTCCTGCTACCAACTTCATATATGCTATGATTGGGTTATTGACATTGATGATGCATTTGATATTCTACCTTCTTAGCTTTGTGGGGAAATGACTAGGGAGACAATTCATACTACATATTCAAGTGAGAACTTCCATAAACAGTTAAGGCTTCCAACCTCTTTTGTCCTTCACGCCACCTTCACTAGTCAAAATATTCTCACAACACATCATAAATTGTTCGCAATTTCTTGCAATAATAATGAAATCATTTGTATACATGGCCAAGAAAAGCATATCAGATCTCTAAAATTCAAATAACAAATTGAAATCTACACTAAACTCAGGACAACCCAACATGAGTACAATCTCATTGAAACTGATGCAAACTGGTGGTGCATGCATCGACCCATTTATGGAAACACCCTCTTCATGGAGAAACCTCTGACCACTATGATGTGATGTTTATAATCCAGTAAAATTCATGCAAATGCTTATGCACAATGCACTTGCTTATGGCCATAAGATCAATGAGTATTGACAGGATTTCACTAAGCCATTATTGACAGGATCGAGTCACAGTGCAGAGTCTCCATGGGTTATTGGAGCCAATTGTACTTTTGTACTTTTAATAATGAATATCCTATCAATTAGTAATGAATATCCTGTCAATAATGGCTTCATGCAAAGTTTTATCTTTTGGAGAGCATTTGTTTTAATATTATCTATTCATTATTATTGGATTATTGTTTTGTTTGGTTTTTGTAATATAGAGATTGCAATATCAATAATTTTCTCAGGGGCATAGTAGTATTTGATTTATTCTTTTCTTTTATGTAGAATACATTAGTATTCTAATGGTTCTAGCATTTTTTCCTGAGTTAATAGACCATTCTTGTAACCATTGCAGCCATATAAGTAAGTTTGAAATTTTCATATGAGTGTAAGTACTAGATTGATATGAATCCAAAATACATAACCAGAGGCTTTGGTTTTTTTGTTTCCATAGCTGGGGCATTGGATTTGGTTTCTTTGATCACACAGCTGGGGAATTGGACATATTTTGTAGCTTGGTCTAACTCTTTCAAATATAAATTCGTGTCTGCATGGTAATGACCATATCTTTCATCCCATAGTATAACTATCTTGACAAATGAACATATGTATCATGTCAAGATAAGGATAAAATTGAGTGTTAGTAATTATAATCATTTGGCTTAGTTTATATTGAAATGTTAACACTGGAATTCAATTCTATACTACCTTTAAGTATGGGAAGTCAAAGAACTCTCACAGTTTTGACATAGAATAAAATGTACTTTGTGGAACATCAATAGTATCTTAAGCATGTGACTTTATCTGCAAATAATAAACACAAAAATATAGTTCTTTCCCGAGTTTCTCCCTAATGACAATTTATCATAAATTCATTCATTCATTCTGTATGTATCTCTACCTTACCGTTTTAAGGGATGGAAGATGTGAATGACTTAAATGAAAATCTCTTCTCCTGGATGCTGAAGGGTAAGACACTAATGACTTAAATATCTTCTCCTTGATTCTAAAGGGTAAAACGAATGCAGTGACAAAATTGAAGTGTGTTTTGTGGATGAAATAACAATTTTATGTAGAACAGGTTAATCTGTTAGCTGGTCTATCAAAAAATAAAATATTTGTTGTGTTAACTTTAGAAATTCAGTAATTGAATGCTTGGTGATATTCTGAGACACATAAAAATCATCCCTCTGAAGTATTCATCCTCCACAAATAAAGGGCCTTTTTGTATTTATTGACAGATTAAGTTCCATATTAGAGTCTAGCTGTTTTGCACTGTGCTCAGCTAGTCAACCCAATTTTGGCTAAATACTGAAAATTTTTAAAAATGTTAAAGCATCTCGTAGGGAATATTAAAAAACATATTTGTGAATTTAGTCTATTAACTCGGTTAAAGCATCTCACAAGGTACATTAAGAAATTTTTTCGTTAATTTGTTTTGATGCAACAATTTTTAATGCAATTTAGTAGAACAAGTCGCTGAGTTACAATTGAATGAAATATAATTATTGGACTAAGAAACACATAATTTCGATTGCATTTTTGGATTTGGGGATAGATTACTTGTGGGATGTGGTGTGTGTCGGTATCCAATCCCACCTTTTCATGCTCCATAGTGGAATGTTGACAAGGTGCGACTAAGTACTGATAACATTTAAATGTTATTAATAACTTGTGTTTTTCTCTACATTCAAATTCCCAACATGCCAATTATGTTTCTTAAGGTACAAGATGGGCTGATTCTTTTCCAATATTGAAGAAAGCTTCAGGGTGTAAAATCCTTGCATTAGCATTCTTCCTCCCTTTGGCAATGTGGCATTAGAATTGTATTTGAGAGAATCAATCACAACAGAATCATAACTTTAAGTGGGGATTTATGTTTACATATGGTATTCCATCATCACTCTTCACTAACATTCCCAACCATTTGTATAGAGTCCTTATATCCTAAACTAAACTTATAGATTCCTCTTTTGTTTGTCGCTTTCTAAAGCTGATGTTCGTCCTCTGAAAAGACTAGTGTTGTGTCCAGAAGTTCATGGGAAATGAAATGAGAGTGTTGTGACTCCATTTAGATCTAAATGGACAATAGTATTTTACTTTTAGGTTATTTTCACTAAAATGGATCTTACATTAATACCTCCAATAATATGGCTAGCAAACATGGAGATCTCAAGGTACAATAATCAACTTTGAATTATAGTTAACAAGGGAAAAGCTGAACTTGGCCAATGAGAAATCTTGTAACCCATGGCTTGTACATGCTGTATTTAGGGTAAATGTGAGAAAAAGATGCAAGGAGAGAAATAAAAATGATAGTAAGGAATATTTTATTTTAATTTCATTACAACTTTATTGATGCATAGTTTACATAATACAGGTAAAATGTAGAGTTGCAAGGATTGTGTTCTAATCATGTGAAGAAAATATTATTTGAGTTATTTTATTTTATTTTATGGATGCCATGTTGTTTTATTCATTACTACTTCAACAAGATACTGGTTTCTAAGTTAGCTGAAAACTACTTTGATTACTTAGCATACTGGAAGTGTTCCATCAGTTGCAGGTTCTAGGCTTTCACCTCTTCCACTTGAACCAACAGACTTAAGCTATGATCGTGGTGCCTGAAGTTTGCTACAAGATTAGATGGTTCTTGCAACCTCTTGGTGCATAGCTAGGGTTTAGATGGGTTTTTCATAGTTATAAAGGTTTTTCTAGTCCTAAAAAAATATATTATGTGAATTTCACAGGTACAAAATCTTGAAATGTTGCTACTGGAGGTTCCATATGAAAATGAAAAACATGCAAACACCAACCTTAATTTGAGCCAAATGATAAGCCAAAAGATGTTAGGCACTAATATAAGCAATCCAATTGAAATATGGTGGCAGAAGACAAAATTCTTTTTAGAAGACAACTTGAAACGTATATGGGTTCTGCTACTATGGATTTCTATACTTGTAGGGCTATTTACGTGGAAATTCATACAATACAAGAATAGAGCAGTATTCCATGTGATGGGTTACTGTGTGTGCACAACCAAGGGAGCTGCAGAGACACTCAAATTTAACATGGCATTGATTTTGTTTCCTGTTTGTAGAAATACCATTACATGGCTCTGCAATAAGACCAAGCTTGGTATGGTGGTTCCATTTGATGACAATATCAACTTCCACAAGGTCTCTCTGTCTGACCCAAATGCTTCATTATAAAAATGAATTACTCATTCTGATATTAATTAAGAGAAGCATTAGCAGTACCCAAATATGGATTTTTGGGACCGTCCCAGATATGAAGAAATGTAAATTAAACTTGGTTTTTGGTGGGGCAATTGAGAAGGTAATTGCAGCAGCAATAGTGACAGGAGTGGGGCTTCATGCAATAACTCATTTAACATGTGATTTTCCTCGTCTTCTCCATGCAACCTATGAGAAATATGAGCCCATGACACTATTATTTGGAGATACAAGGCCTCCCAACTAGTGGTGGTTTGTCAAAGGAGTGGAGGGAGTTACTTGTATTATCATTGTGGTTCTGATGACAATTGCGTTTGTTATGGCCACTCCTTGATTTAGAAGGAATAAACTTAATCTTCCAAAGCCATTGAAAAGGATTACAAGATTCAATTCTTTATGGTATTCACACCACTTATCTATAATCATTTATGTGCTGTTGATAGTCCATGGAATACGTCTGTACCTCAACCAAAAATGGTACAAGAAAACGATGAGAAATCCAACAATTTCAATCTTTAATTATGTCATTTTTTTCTTATTGGCCTTGCCTTATTTATATTGGCCCAAATCTCTTAAGTCATCAC
Source organism: Pseudotsuga menziesii (assembly GCA_001517045.1). Lineage (NCBI taxonomy): Eukaryota > Viridiplantae > Streptophyta > Pinopsida > Pinales > Pinaceae > Pseudotsuga > Pseudotsuga menziesii. The sequence goes on from LPNX010736842.1 coordinate 51,816, forward strand.
ATGATATATTCATTAAACAATGACTAAACCTCTTACATACACTTCTATTTGGAAGACATGGATGTACCTTGCCGTTCCAATGTCGCTTTATGGTGGAGAAAGGATTCTGAGAGCCCTCAGATTAGGTTATAAATCAGTCAAACTCCTGAAGCTATTACTAAAATTCTTTTTTTTTAAGCTAGTACCAACAGGATTTGAACTTTTGAATTTCCATTTACAACTTATCATCTCAATTAATCATTACCAATTTATATAACTACCATAGGCTATAAATCATTCTTATTGTGTATCTTAGTTTGCATTCATCAAGTCTTTATCAGATTGTCTTTAGTAGTACACTAAAAGACGTGGTTTCTGTTGGTATAGGTAGCCATCTATCCGAGCAATGTTTTGGCTCTTCACAATTCAAAACCACAAGGTTTTAAGTATAAGAGTGGACAATACATGTTTTTCAATTACCCTGTAGTATCCTCATTTGAATGGTAATTATCTGCATCGATTAAGACACAACATATTAAAAATAAAGAAAGTTTTTTTTTTCTACTAACTTGGATGGCATTAATGATTATAGGCATCCTTTCTCTATAACATCAGCTCCAGAAGATGATTACTTGAGTTTACATATTCAGACCTTGGGTGACTGGACCAGAGAGCTACAAAATGTATTTGCACAGGTATGCAAAATGTATCCAAATTCATCTAATTTTTTTATCTGAATAAAAAAGAACTCATAGTGGATCCAAAATTTAACTGCATCGAGAGAGAATAGAGAAGAGAGAGGTGTATTCTATAGCTTGGGTGGGGGTTTGGCAGATCTGTCATGGACAGGGTGATCCATCGACTCTCTTCATGTGACCATGTAATAGTGCATTGAATCTAGACTATGCATTGGGTGTATTGAATATTGACATTAGGTCAGATCCATCTAAACATGGATCTTATTATTGATATGGATTTGGAGGTTAATATTTTATTTCCAAATAGACCATTTGTGTGAATTCTAGATATGCATCATTGGGTTTTACAACCTTTATGGTGCATCTGAAACCTTATTTAGAAGGGTTTGGGCTTCACAACCTTTGAGGTGCATACGAAACCTTGTAGTGAAGGGTTTGGGATATATTTTCTCATAATTATTCATTGGAAATAATTTTATAATCCAATACCTACTGTTGTGTGGAAATATTGTTGTTTAACCCAATAGTATATGTGCCTAATTGATTCAATATTTTGCATCTCAGTCTGCAAATAATTCATTCAGGTTCACATAGAGAGTCCATCTAAATGAAGAAGATCCTTTCTTCCAAAATTTACCTCTGATTGCCACCTATTTAACACTAGATCAACCTGTTCCATCCATCCTCATAGTTAATATGTGAATATTAGTTTACACTGGGAAGTTTCTTTCCTTTCACTGCATGGGTAAATGGTGTTCCTTTTCACTCAAAAGGAGTTGTGTCAGTTTAAATAATTTGTAGAATATACTTGCTTACAATGAGAAAACATAGTAGAATGAGTTGAAGCATAGTAAGGTCTTTGCAATACATTTGGATTGCCAACTAAAAACATAGAGTACCAGGCTGGGAAACAGTATGCTGATTTTTTTGTAATGCAATGTTTTCAGGATTCCAACTCGGGTGCTTACTTGTTGAATAGGAATATCTTATCAATGTCCTTTGCAATTTGAGATTGACATGAGGAATAGTTGTAGTTTTCTTTAGAGTGTGGAGTTCCAGCTATGATTGCGATCATGGCATCTCGCAGGACTCTATACCCAACAAGAGATTTTGATATGGATCATTGTTCAACGTGTCTGATTCCATGGAATAAGTATGGTATGATATAGATTCTCAACTTGATCAGAGCCTGAATTCTGTTTGAAAGATATTGTTATGTGAAACTAGGAAGTCTCTTCAATTTTTGATGTATAATCCTATTTTTTAGTTATAGTGAAAATGCATGCAAATCATGATTATGTGTATGTTTTGCCATCTATTTTTATCATCAGATGGTATATTATTGATGGAAGTTGATCGGATCTTGAGGCTTGGAGGTTACTGGATTTTATCTGGACCTCCTATAAATTGGAAAACACATTTCAAGGACTGGAAATTAACAACCAAGGATTTGAAGCAATAACAAGATGAAATTGAGGATATTTCCAGGTGTCTGTGTTGGAAAAAAATTGTTGAAAAAAATGACCTTGCAATATGGTAAAAGCCCACAAATCATATCAACTGTAGGAAAAATCGCAAAGTCTTCAAGGTTCCTCCAATGTGTCAAGATGGTAACCCTAATTTTACTTGGTATGTCTTTTTTGCAATTTAACTATTAGATGATGGACCCTTGAAACATAAAATTCCATTTGACAATCTGTTTCTTATACTCAATTTTGCAAGATCCGATGTTCCTAACTCCTTTAGTCTGACCTACTTCCTGTTACTACTTATTATGTTGGGTTATAAACACAACAATAAGATTGATTACTCATTTTCTTGGACTTTTTTATGGACTAGTTTATAAGGTACAAGAATTCAGAGGCTTGCATAACTCCTCTTCCACAGGTCAATGATATTCGAGATATTGCTGGAGGGGCCATGGAAAAATGGCCACAAAGACTAACATCTGTTCCTCCCAGAATAAGCAGTGGAAGTTTTCCAGGGATTACAGGTAAAACGTTTACTGAAGACACCCAAATTTGGAAAGCCAGTGTGTTATACTATGGAAGTATGGTAGGTGAACTCAATAAAGGAAGATACCATAAAATCATGGACATGAATGATTATCTTGGTGGTTTCGTTGCTTCCTTGGTCAATGAACCTGTTTGGCTTATGAATGTGTTGCCATCATATGCTAAACACAATACACTCGGTGTCATATATGAGCGGGGGTTGGTTGGAACATATCAGAATTGGTATACCCCTGCATTTGTTTAGCAAAGTTTTAGGTCCTTTAAGTATTGCATTATTTAGGTATTATTTCCAATAGAAATACCATATGGAGACAGTTCAAGATTAATGTATGTCTTGCTTGGATGCAGGTGTGGAGAATTTTCAACATATCCTCGGACATATGACTTGATCCATGCCAATGGAGTTATAAGCATGTACCAAAATAGGTGAATGCTATCTGAAACTATGAATGATTTAGGAATTTATATTCTTTTATCTCTAAAAAATGAAACTGACACTTGCACTAGCTTATATTTATCCAAACCCCATGTTAACACTCCATTTTTCTTAACAGTTGATTTAGAGGCCTGATAAGATTTCGACGAGGGTCCCATTCCCTCGAACTTCATATGAATTCCCTTTGGGTTATTAGAGGTGCAAGGAAAAGAAGAAAACGACAGGTGCACTAATAGCATTAGACGGGATCCATAATCAAAGGCTGAGATTGATCAATGGCTCCAAAACATTTCACGCGAGTGGACATGCTCGACCAAAGCCACGTTTCCAGATTGAGAAATGGGATAAAGAGTGGAATCCTTCGACGGCCGAGATGAGATCCTAGTCAAATCTATGGTCTCGGTGAATTTTTCAAACCATACTTGTACGAGGAAAGCCACAATTTCAAAATCATGAAAGAGGAGTAGTGGTTGCAAAGATCAATGGTCGCGACAAGAAAGAAAAGAGATCTACGGCCAAGGTTTATTCCACAATGCAAACTAGCAAGGTTGAATACCAAGTTTTATCATTGCGAATAGTAATGGGGCCCACTCGGATCTACGGCTGCATGAAAGGGTCGGCCACGATCGACATTTGAGAACATGTCACGATCCAAAACTACCCGTGGTGTTTAGAGGAGAAAAGTTGGCTGCAGAAATAATGGAACGTAGATGGTGGACATGAAAGATTCCTCAAATTGGATGCTTGAGAAGAATCCCAGGGTACAGGTTTCACATCCAATGCGGAGATGACAGCAGAGGAGAATTTCATGAGTGTAATCGGCCCCCATTGCAGATTGGTCGATTTCTCCGACGCCAGTCGGGATAGGCCTAAGGTGAAAGTCATGTCTCGCGACGCTAATTCCCCTGGTTCACAGGTTCAGTACGTGGTTCACTTAGAAGGAAGTAGTGAGAAAGATGGAGGTTTGATTCATTGAGGTGACAGACTTGGCATTTACACGAGGCTGAGAGAGGTGATGAACTAAAACAGACCGACACCACCATCACAGTAAGCGAAAGGGAAAGAAAGGTCAAATCCGCAGCCCTTGAAACCATCTTAATGACCACACGGGAGTTGTTTGAAATCTCGTCCATATCAGATAACATAATTGAACATTAGAAGGAAAGATCCCCATCCCAGCATCACACATGTCGCCATCACAATGACCGATATTCTAAGGGTATAGCCCTTTCTGGGCTGTTTCGACTCGCCCTATATAACACCATCTTCCGAAGATCTTTGGGGCATGGAAATGTGTGGATGATAAGAGGTATAGGGTTGAATTTTGAGAAGTTTCAAGTTCCTTCATAGAAAACCATGGCTGTATGGTTCGAAAAGCTCATTCGACAAGGGGTACTCTTGGTAGGCAAACATAGATCTGTGTTTTGGTTATCCACACCAAAAAATTGCCAACCACTGGGGCACAGATGTTAAACACCAAGGGAGGTTCACCCAATTCTACACAACCCAGTCTCTGGATGTGCGGTGCATGGGTTTTGACATCCCAGTGAAATCCCTTCGACACTCCTAGTTGGAGTCACGACCTCCGAAGTCCCCTCTCACAGTGGTGGCAGAACTGTTGGAGCGAATGCTCGTTCTAGGACCAGGTGGGTCCAGAGCCTTCAACGCCACCCCTAGAATCTCCACTGGACTGCTTTGTCATGGGCGAGGAGAGGGTTAAACGCACAGCCAGCTGCATGGCCTACAAGAAAACCCTCATCGTAGGAGGAAGAAAACAGTATAAGGATGATAAGATTCTTAAGTCATTTATCATCACCAAGTGCATGACCACCTTTTTCCTAGCCTCCTCCTATAAGCATGTTACCGGATGAAGGATGGGTTGGGAAAATGATCAGACAGTGGATTTGGGTCTTCTTCTCAGCCTTTGAGCGATGTAGTCTGGAGGAAGCGGGATGGTTGAAGAGACAAAAAGATATATCCGAAGTAGCCTAAATGGACATTTGACCGTCAGCATGCCACATTGGGACTGCTTTCACGAAGTGGAAAGGAAGAAAGCTCTGTGCTGTCATTGTGCATTAGCACGCACCGCGTCTCCATAATGTTTATTGCTATTTGTAAAACGTGGCAATAGTTCCACTCCCTATACTATTAATGCATGATTGTGACTTGTAACAATTTTCAATTCGGTAGTCTCAGCACTAGAATAGTATAAATACACTCCCGATAGAGGGAGGCAGGAGTTAGTTGGTTGGATTGGGAAACATTCTTGGGCTGAGGCTCTCCATTGTAAATAAGATTTGATGCCTGTGTTATGAATAAAATTGCAGAGGAAGAGTTGTTTCTCATGGTATAGATTCATGTGTTGTTGCTTTTCCCAATATGTATTTTCCTTTACGTGCAATGTGCTTCCTATTTTCATTCTATTCTGTTGATTGCTTTCATGTCTGCAACTTAGTGTATAACAACTATGAATTCATACTTGCTATGCTTCGGCTGTTGTTCCAGACATTTATCAAGGTTTCTTCTAAAGTTGCATGGAATTCATCTTGCTGGTGCTCCACGCGATGGTATGTTCTCCCCCGTCCTCTAACCATCTGCTAAATACCTCCTAATTGTGAAACCGACGGCCATCTTGCCTCTGTTGGCAACCCCACACCATTCTTTCCCTTTTGCGAATGTTCCCTATGTAGGTTTTTGACTCCATTTCCAATGGTCCCTTGCCCCAATAATCCCACCAGGCACCTCACATTAATACGCTTTGTCCCATTCAGGATTCTGGCCCCCTGATTATCCTTGATTGAATATCTTACGCGGAGTAAAATTTGAAGACAAATGAGAGATCCCTCTCTGATTGCGTAGGGCCATAGGCGCAGTCTAAAGTGGTTCTGCTATTGCCCAGGAGTGGGCCCTTCCCCTCAACCTTAGGGCTCAATCCCAGTGCCAACAAACTGGCACCGTTGTCGGGGATGAAATTGAAGATCCTCCCTGGGAAAAATGACATGGTTTTAGATCTGGTTGTTAATGGTGAACAATGACCAAACATCAGACTTCAGTGAACAATGAGCACTTTTCACCTGGCGACTCCACTCTTGAAGGATTCAGACTTCAGTGACTCCACTGTTATCAAATGGCCAAGGAAAGCTGGCAGACTTTGTCTAGAAAATGGACCCCTTATAGAGCCTAGAAATGCATGGCGGAAGGTCAAGATAGTCGAGTCTACGTTTCTTCCAGGACGCCTTATCCTATCTTGCAAGTTTGTTCTTATCTTTTCCTAGATTCATCAAAACATCCTTCTATGGTTCAACTCATTCTGAATAGAGCTATGAATATATTCATGTTTACCCTTATTTATGAACTGAAAGTGTTGCATCATATTGTACATCTGGTTATGGCCTAGATTTTATCCAGGGGCTCACGACGTCAAAGGAAACCCCTGTGAAATTCATGAAACCTCAGATGATAGCTTAGCTATTGTGCCTAACCTTATCTCTCCCATTTCTCCAAGTTGGTACAAACCACTACAACTGCCTCCCATTCTCCATGATTTTCCCACGAAACATTACAAATACCTCCCCAAGTTTGATGGAGAATCCAAAGACTTGACTGCTGAGAAACATTTACAAGCCTTTGAGCATTTCTCTGACCTTTTTGAGATAGAACATGATGATGTCTGCATGCGGGATTTCTCCCAGTCGTTGCAAGGAGATGCCAAAGTATGGTTTAGACACTTGCAACCTAAGTCCATCAATACTTGGGAAGATTTTTCTTGCACCTTCTTAAAGTTTTGGAGTAGGAGAAGGCCACTGGAGAAAATACTTTCAGAGTTTTATTCCCTGAGGAGGAATCAGGGTGAGTCCATACCCATTTTTAACAGAAGATTTGCAAGATTTTATTATAACATGCCTAAGGAAGTCCAACCTCTTGTGAACACTGCTAAGATCTATTACATAGCCGCCTTTCCTCCTGACCTGTCCTTGCTTCTTTTGGAGAGAAAATCAACTACTCTGCAGCATATGTTTGCTGATTGTTTGGAGGTTGTGGGAAACCTTAATATGTCAAAGAAGTTGTCAGATCAGGATAGTGGTGGTGAAATAAAAGATACATTCAAATTTGTTGGGCCGTACAAGCAGAATGGGCAAGTCCTTGGCTCATTAAATCTCTCTCCTGGTATACAGAAAGATGACTGACTCGATGTAGGAGCAGGTAGTCCTGCAGGATTGTTCTCTGAAGAGGGCGGCCTTCACCAACCCTGGTCTGTAAAGGAAAATTTTAAGAAGGATTTTGGTATGCCTGTGTACAATGAATATGAGGAAGAGTACCTGCACAATATACCTGATGAGAAATCGGTTGAAACAAAGCCTGCTGATGAAAAGAATCAAGATGCAATGTGAAATCGGAAGGTTGAAGCAAGAAAGGAAGTTAAGGGCACTAGAGGTGATAGCCTACCCTTGTGTTATGCCTCTTTTTAATTAATATGACACATGATTAAAGCCTCCAAGAAAAAACAGAAAGAAGAAGAGATGGAACAGACTAGAAGCCTGTACAGGAAAGAAGATGATAAGAAGAAGCAGCCAGGAAATTCCTCTCCTGCTACTAATACATCAGGAATTTGTAATAAGGTGTCAAGCCATGAAGAAGGATGCAACAACCTTCAAATAAAGACATTTTATGATATTCCACCTTCAGAAGCACCACCTCACATAGGAGGAATATGCCCACTCGGTTCTACTGGAGAAGTAGGGTACCTCCCTCTTGAAACACATCTCGTTGCAAAAATTTCAAATGGAAAGAGGGATGTTCCATTGAAGAACGATTCTGTTGTTCCTCTTCTATAATCTTCCAAGGGTCATCCTAACGAATCATCCGAGGAGGAGAGTTCCAGACATCCTTCCCATGAACAGATGACAGAATGTGCTAAAGGTTGGTGTGATTTCTATGACCCCATAGCCGAATATATGGAGGGACTAGGAGAGGGCAATGATTGGTTGCATCCTTGCTTTGAAGATCAGTTTGTTTGTCATTTCCTTCTCCCATTATCTATTTCATTTCTGTCCATCAAGCACAATAAAAGAACAAAACTATTAGGCAAGTTGCTTGATTGGCTTCATTGGAAGTCTGATTTCACTTAATAAGACTTATGCACAAAGTTAGGTAGAGTAGGTAGGAACAAATAAGCTTGGCAGTTATCGAGCATTTCCTTCATTACTATTTTAGTTTGTTTTCATTTATAGTTGCAAGCACAGGTTTACAGTCACCAACATGGTTTGCAAGAGTGGCATGAATTGGCTGAAGCAGTAGCTCGGAGTAGAATGGAGATGTCAAAGAAAGATTGAAGGCAGCCCAATGGTTTTGGCACTTGGTCTATGGGGGTTCTTTGCTACCTCACTGGGAGGATAGCATCCCTCATGGAGCCAGTTGTTAACAATCTGTTTTTTTTAATAGTTGATTTAGAGGCCTGATAAGAGTTCAACGAGGGTCCCATTCCCTCGAACTTCATGTGAACACCCTTTGGGTTATCAGAGTTGCAAGGCAAAGAAGAAAACGTCAGGTGCACTGATGGCATTATATGGGATCCATAATAAAATGCTGAGATTGATCGGAGGATGGATCAATGGCTCCAAAACATTTCACGCGAGTGGACATGCTCGACCAAAGCCACGTTTCCAGATTGCAAAATGGGATAAAGAGTGGAAACCTTCGACGACCGAGATGAGATCCTAGTCAGATCTATGGTCTTGGTCAATTTTGCATACCATACTTGTACGGGTAAAGCCGCAATTTCAAAATCGTGAAAGAGGAGTAGCGGTTGCAAAGATCAACGGTTGCGACAAGAAAGAAAAGATATCTATGGCCAAGGTTTATTTCACAATGCGAACTAGCAAGGTTGAATACCAACTTTTATCATTGCGAAAAGTAATGGGGCCCACTTAGATCTACGACTACATGAAAGGGTCGTTCGCGATCGACAGTTGAGAACATGTCACGATCCAAAACTGCCCGTGGTGTTCAGAGGAGAAAATTTGGCGGTAAGAACAATGGAATGTGGATGGTGGACGTGAAAGATTCCTCAAATCGGATGGCTGAGAAGAATCCTAGGGTACAAATTTCACATCCAGTGTGGAGATGACAACGGAGGATAAGTTCACGTGTGTAATCTACCCCCATTGTAGATTGGCCAATTTCTCCAACGCCATTCGATATAGGCCTAAGGAGAAAGTCATGTCCCATGATGGTAATTCCCCTGGTTCATAGGTTCAGCACGTGGTTCACTTAGAAGTAAGTAGTGAGAAAGATGGAGGTTACAGACTTAGCGTTTACACAAGGTCGAGATAGGCGATGAACTAAAAAAGCCCGACGCCACCATCACAGTAAGCAAAAGGGAAAGAAAGGTCAAATCCGCAGCCCTTGAAACCCGCTTGGTGGCCACGTGGGATTTGTTTGAAATCTTGTCCATATCAGATAATATAATTGAACGTCAGAAGGAAATATCCCCACCCTGTCATTACACATGCCGTCATCACAACGACCAATATTATAAGGGTATAACCCTTTGCGGGTCGTTTCGGCTCGCCCTATATAACGCCATCCTCCGAAGATATTTGGGGCATGGAAATGTGTGGATGATAAGAGGTATAGGGTTGAATTCTGAGAAGTGTCGAGTTCCTTCATAGACAACCATGGTTGTATGGTTCAAAAATCTAGTTCGACAAGGGGTACTCTTGGTAGGCAAACATAGATCTGTGTTTTGGTTATCCACACTAGAAAATTGTCAACCACCAAGGCACAGATGTTAAACACTAAGGGAGGTTCACCCGCTTCTACAAAAACCGGTCTCTGGATGTGTAGTGCATGGGTTTTGACATCCCAGCGACATCCCTTCGACACTCCCAGTTGGAGTCATGACCTCTGAAGTCCCCTCTCACATTGGTGGTAGAACTGTTGGAGTGAATGCTCGTTTTGGAACCAGGTGGGTACAGATCCTTGAACGCCACCCCTAGAATCTCCACTGGACTGCTTTGTCATGGGAGAGGAGAGGGTCAAACGCACACCCAGCTGCATGGCTTGCAGGAAAACCCTCCTCATAGGAGGAAGAAAACGGTATAAGGATGATAAGCTTCTTAAGTGCATGACCACCTTTTTCCCGGCCTCCTCTTATAACCGTGTTACCAGACGAAGGATGGGTCGGGAAAATGATCAGGGAGTGGATTCGGGTCTTCTTGTTATCCTTTGAGCGATGGATTCTGGAGGAAGCAGGCTAGTTGAAGAGACAGAAAGATATATCCGAAGCACCCTAAATAGACAATTGACCGTCGGCAAGCTGCATGGGGATCGCTTTCACGAAGTGGAAAGGAAGAAAGCTCTGCACTATCATTATGCATTAGCACGCGCCGCATCTCCATAATGTTTATTGTTATTGTAAAACATGGAAATCGTTCCACTCCCGATATTGTTAATGCATGATTGGGACTTGTACCAATTTTCAATTCGGTAGTCTCAGCACTAGAATAGTATAAATACACTCCCGATAGAGGGAGGAAGGAGTTAGTTGGTTGGATTGGGAAACATTCTTGGGCTAAGGCTCTCCGTTGTAAATAAGATTTGATGCATGTGTTATGAATAAAATTGTAGAGGAAGAGTTGGTTCTCATGGTAGAGATTCATGTGTCGTTGTTTTTCCCAATATGTATTTTTCTTTACGTGGAATGTGCTTCCTGTTTTCATTCCAGTCTGTTGATTTCTTTCATGTCTACAACTTAGTGTATAATAGTTAGGAATTCATACTTGCTATGCTCCGGCTATTTTTCCAGACATTTATCAAGTTTTCTTCTAAAGTTGCATGGAATTCATCTTGCTGGTGCTCCATGCAATGGGCTGTTCTCCTTTGTCCTCTAACCATCCGCTAAATACCTCTTAATTGTGAAATCGGAGGCTATATTGCCTCTATTTGCAACCCCATGCCATTCTTTCCATTATGCAAATGTTCCCTACACAGGTTTTCGACTCCATTTCCAATGGTCCCTTGCCCCGATAATCCACCAGGAACCTCACATTAATACGCTTTGTCCCATTCAGGATTATGGTCCCTTGATTATCCTTGATTGAATATCTTACACGGAGTAAACTCTGAAGACAAACAAGAGATCCCTCTTTGATTACATAGGGTTGGAGGCGCAATATAAAGTGGTTCTACTATTTCCCAGGAGTGGGCCCTTCCCCTCGACCTTGGGGCTCAATCCCGGTGCCAACAAACTGGCACTGTTGCCAAGGATGAAATTGAAGATCCTCCCTGGGAGAAACGACATGGTTTTAGATCTGGTTGTTGATGGTGAATAATGACAAGACATCAAGAAGGTTGAGCACTTTTCACCTGGTGACTCCACTCTTGAAGGATTCAGACTTCAGTGACTCCGCTGGTGGTGTGACCCATAAATCAAATGGCCAAGGAAACTTGGCAGACTTTGTCTAGAAAATGGACCCCTTTTAGAACCTAGAAATGCATGGCGAAAGGTCAAGATACTCGAGTCTACATTTCTTCCAGGATGCCTTATCCTATCTTGTAAGTTTGTTCTTATCTTTTCCTAGATTTATCAAAACAGCCTTTTATGGTTCAAGTCATTCTGAACAGAGCTATGAATATATTCCTGTTTATCCTTTTTTTACAAACCGAAAGCATTGCGTCATCTTGTACATCTGGTTATGGCCTAGATTTTTATCCAAGGGCTCACGACGACAAATGACACCCCTGTGAAATTCATGATACCTCGGATGATAGCTTAGCTATTGTGCCTAACCTTATCTCTCCCATTTCTCCAAGCCGGTACAAACCACTACAACTGCCTCCCATTCTCCATGATTTTCCCATGAAACATTACAAATACCTCCCCAAGTTTGACAGAGATTCCGAAGACTTGACTGCTGAGAAACATTTACAAGCCTTTGAGAATTTCTCTGACCTTTTTGAGATAGAACATGATGATGTCTGCATGCGGGCTTTCACCTAGTCCTTGCAAGGAGATGCCAAAGTATGGTTTAAACACTTGCAGCCTAAGTCCATCAATACTTGGGAAGAGTTTTCTTGCACCTTCTTAAAGTTTTGGGGTAGGAGAAGGCCACTGGAGAAAATACTTTCAGATTTTTATTCCCTGAGGAGGCATGAGGGTGAGGCCATACCCAATTTTAACAGAATATTCGCAAGCTTTTATTATAACATGCCTAAGGAAGTCCAACCTCTTGAGAATGCTGCTAAGATCTATTATGCAGCTGCGTTTCTTCCTGACCTGTCCTTGCTTCTTTTGGAGAGAAAATAAACCACTCTATAGCATATGTTTTCTGATTGTTTGGAGGTTGAGGGAAACCTTAAGATGTCCAAGAAAATGTCAGATCAGGACAGTGGTGGTGAAATAAAAGATACATTCAAATTGGTTGTGCCCTACAAGCACAATGGGCAAGTCCTTGGCCCATTAAAGCTCTCTCATGGCATACAGAAAGATGACTGGCTCGATGCAGGAGCAGGTAGTCCTGCAGGATTGTTCTCTGAAGAGGGCATCCTGCACCGCCCCTGGTCTGCAAAGGATGATTTTAAGAAGGATTTTGGTATGCCTATGTACGATGAATATGAGGAAGAGTACCTGCAGAATATACCTGATGAGCCAGCGGTTGAAACAAATCCTGCTGATGAAAAGAATCAAGATGCAATGCGAAATCAGAAGGTTGAAGCAGGAAAGGATGATAAGGGAAATGAAGGAGATAGCCTACCCTTGTGTTATGCCTCTTTTGAATTAATACAACACATGATTAAAGCCTCCAAGCAAAAACAAAAATAAGAAGAGATGGCACAGACCAGAAGCCTGTACAGGAAAGAAGATGATAAGAAGAAGCAGCCAGGCAATTCCTTTCCTGCTACTAATACATCAAGAATTTTTAATGAGGTGTCAATCCATGAAGAAGGATGCAACAGCCTACAAATAAACAGGTTTTCTGATATTCCACCTTCAGAAGTGCCACCTCACATAGGAGGAATATGCCTACTCGGTTCCATTGGAGAAGCAGGGGACCTCCCTCTTGAAACACATCAAGCTCTTGTTCGAGAAAATTTCGAGCGGAAAGAGGGATGTTCAATTGAAGAAAGATTCTGTGGGTCCTCTTCTACAATATTCCAAGGGTCAACCTGATGAATCATCCAAGGAGGAGAGTTTCGGACATCCTTTCCATGAATAGATGATAGAACGTGTTGAAGGTTGTTGTGATTTCTATGACCCCGTAGCCGAATATATGGAGGGGATGGGTGAGGGAAATGATTGGTTGCATCCCTACTTTGAAGATCAGTTTGTTTGTCATTTCCTTCTCCCATTATCTATTTCATTTCTGTCCATCAATCACAATAAAAGAACAAAACTATTAGGAAAGTTGCTTGATTGGCTTCATTGGAAGTCTGATTTCACTTAATTAGACTTATGCACAAAGTTAGGTAGAGTAGGTAGGAACAAATAAGCTTGGAAGTTATCGAGCATTTCCTTCATTACTATTTTAGTTTGTTTTCATTTTCAGTTGCAAGCACAGGTTTACAGTCACCAACATGGTTTGCAAGAGTGGCACGAATTCGTTGAAGCAGTAGCTCAGAGCAGAATGGAGATATCAAAGAAAGATTGAAGGAAACCCAATGGTTTTGGAACTTGGTCTATGGGGGTTATTTGCTACCTCACGGGAGGATAACATCTCTCATGGATCCAGTTGTTAACACTCCATTTTTTTAACAGTTGATTTAGAGGCTTGATAAGATTTAGACGAGGGTCCCATTCCCTCGAACTTCATGTGAATGCCCTTTGGGTTATCAGAGGTGCAAGGCAAAGAAGAAAATGGCAAGTGTGCTGATGGCATTATATGGGATCCATAATAAAAGACTGAGATTGATCATAGGATGGATCAATGGCTTTAAAACATTTCACGTGAGCGGACATGCTCGACCAAAGCCACGTTTCCAGATTGCGAAATGGGATAAAGAGCGAAAACCTTTGACGGCCGAGATGAGATCCTAGTCAAATATATGGTCTCAGTCAATTTCGCAAACCATACTTGCATGGGTAAATCCACAATTTCAAAATCGTGAAAGAGGAGTAGCGGTTGCAAAGAGCAATGGTTGCGACAAGAAAGAAAAGAGATCTGCGGCCAAGGTTTATTTCGCAATGTGAACCAGCAAGGTTGAATACCAAGTTTTATCATTGCAAAAATTAATGGGGCCCACTCGGATCTATGATTGCATGAAAGGGTTAGTCGTGATCGACAGTTGAGAACATGTCACAATCCAAAAATGCCCGTGGTGTTCAGAGGAGAAACGTTGGCAGTAGAAATAATGGAACGTGGACGTGAAAGATTCCTCAAATCGGATGGCTGAGAAGACTCCCAGGGTACAGGTTTCACATCCAGTGTAGAGATGACAGTGGAGGATAAGTTCATGTGTTTAATATACCCCCATTGCAGATTGGCTGATTTCTCCGACGCCGTTCGGGATAGGCCTAAGGCGAAAGTCATGTCCCGCGACACTAATTTCCTCACTTCATAGGTTTGGCATGTGGTTCGCTTAGAAGGAAATAGCGAGAAAGATGGAGGTTTGATTCATTGAGGCAACAAACTTGGCATTTACACAAGGCTGAGAGAGGCAATGAACTAAAACAACCCGACGCCACCATCACAGTAAGCGAAAGGGCAAGAAAGGTCAAATCCACAACCCTTGAAACTAGCTTGGTGGCCACACGGGAGTTGTTTGAAATATCGTCCACATCAGATAATATAATTGAATGTCAGAAGGAAATATCCCCACCCTTGAATCACACATGCCTCCATCACAAAGACCGATAGTCTAAGGGTATAGCCCTTTTCGGGCCATTTCGGCTCGCCCTATATAATGCCATCTTCTAAAGATATTTGGGGTGTGGAAATGTGTGGATGATAAGAGGTATAGGGTTGAATTCTAAGAAGTGTCGAGTTCCTTCATAGACAACCATGGCTGTATGGTTCAAAAATCTATTTCGATAAGGGGTACTCTTGGTAGGAAAACAAAGATCTGTGTTTTGGTTATCCACACCAGAAAATCACCAACCACTGGGGAAAAAATGTTAAACACCAAGATAGGTTCACCCAATTTTACACAAACCGGTGTCTGGATGTGCAGTGCATGGGTTTTGACATCCCAGCAACATCCCTTTGACACTCCCAGTTGCAGTCACGACCTCCGAAGTCCCCTCTCATAGTGGTGGCAAAACTGTTGGAGCGAATGCTCGTTCTGGGACCAGGTGGGTCTGGAGCCTTTGACGCCACCCCTAGAATATCCACTGGACTACTTTGTCATGGGTGAGGAGAGGGTCAAACGCACACCTAGCTACATGGCCTATAGGAAAACCCTCCTCGTAGGAGGAAGAAAATGGTATAAGGATGATAAGCTTCTTAAGTCATTTATCATCACCAAATGCATGACCACCTTTTTCCCGGCCTCCTCCTATAACTGTGTTACCATATGAAGGATGGGTCGGGAAAATGATCAGGAAATAGATTCGGGTCTTCTTGTCAGCCTTTGAGTGACGTAGTCTGGAGGAAGCGGTCTGGTCGAAGAGACAGAAAGATATATCCGAAGCAGCCTAAATGGACAATTTACTATCAACATGCCGACGAAGTGGAAAGGAAGAAAGCTCTGCTCTTTCATTTTACATTAGCACGCACCGCGTCTCCATAATGTTTATTGTTATTTGTAAAACATGGCAATAGTTCGACTCCCTATACTGTTAACGCATGATTGTGACTTGTAACAATTTTCAATTCGGTAGTCTCAACACTAGAATAGTATAAATACACTCTCGATAGAGGGAGGAAGGAGTTAGTTGGTTGGATTGGGAAACATAAAGTAGAGGATGATAGTCACAAGTATGATTACATGAAGGTGTTTGAAAAACCATTATGGGTGTGAGAAATCTATCTCAACCTAAGCCTAAAAAAACCTTGAAATACTTCCCTAACATGACTCCTTAAGCCGTAGCCTAAAGGAAAATCCCAGCCCCTCTGAAATTACAAACATACTTACCTATTGAAATTCTAATATAACATCAAGGCATAGTCATTGTAGGAGCTGGAATTTGTCATTTTGGACAGTCATTATTTGGCTGGAAATTATTATAGTTTGACAGTCCTAGTTATCTACTAATTGAGAGCTGGAAATCACCTTCTTTGGGACATTCATTCTGGATATTCCCTTTGCTGCAAAATACCTTGTGCCGGGACATCCTATGGACAGTCATTGAAACACGTATGCCATGGCTAGAAATTACATCAAGTCCTCTTTGTTTATTTGAATAGAAAACACACATGTCTTACTAGAGAAGGCATGATTTCATTATACACTGTTGACATTATTTATGGGATAGTCTTTTTTGAGCTCTTTAGGATTGCTGAAGACGACATTTATGATAGTTAAATTCACAATTTCCTACTGCTGAAAGTTTTCTTATTTGACAACCCTTTATATGAGAAAGACATCATTATCATTGGCACAAAGCATGTCATGTTCTAAATTCTAATCTCAATCATATCTTCAGGTCTGATATATATAATGAATACATTGGGATAACTACGCAATACACTTTCTCACATTCATATACCTTAAAAAAATTTCTAATCATTGTCATAGTGATTCAATTTGGTACATTGAATTCAAATCAAGATTCTAACTTCTTTATTTATGTATTGTTCTTGTCACTATCATTTGCAAGGGCATAGAAGAAACATATTTTTTTGATTTCTTGGAGCATACCAAAATCATTTGAAAGCTTTGTCATATTGATATGTGTTCAACCATAAATCTGATAACCATATCTAGATATTGAATTTAATTCATTTAGCCTTAAAGACAAGCATTGTCACCTATATTTGAACACATTACTGACATACGCATTTGTATGTATTTGTGTATATATTTACATATTTATTGATTAGCTAATTCCTCTGTTCTTTGCCAAGTGTAGGTTTCTTGTCACTTTTTCGTTGGACCAAAGTAATGGCCTATGCAGATTATTATGAGCATGCTTTGACAAATGGTGTTCTCAACAGCCAAAGATGTGAGGAGCCCGAGACCATGATTTATATGCTTCCCCAAGAAGCTATAAGTTTTAAGGTTGTTTTATTCAGTTAAAATGCTAATAAAACAACCTAAAATTTCCTTTACTATTCAGACAGGGAAAACCAAGGTTTTCCTCAGAGCAGGTCAAATGGATGAATTAAATGTTAGAAGAACTAATGTACTGGGAAATTTGACAAAAAATATTCAGTGCAAAGTTCATTCATATATTGCTCGGAAATAATTTCTTGCTTTGCGCAATGCTGCCATTGATCTTCAGGCCTTATGGATAGGTATTTCATGTTCATGTATTTGTAGGTCTGCTAGTTCTAAATGTTTATGCATTTTGAGTACACCTATTTTTTGTTGGAATTGTTTCTTTTTGTCATGTTAAATCTTGTGAAATTAGTATGTAGATTTTTTCGTTATTTGTTTTCTCTTTTTAGCGAGAAACAAAATTTATTGCTTAACATGTGTTGTTTGTAGGTAACCTTACTCGCAAGATTTATAACAACATGAGGAGGGAGGCTGCTACAGTGCATATACAAAAGCACATGCACAGATATAAAGCTCAGAATGCTCAGAAGCACATGTAGTGCAGATACAGAAGCACATGCATAGATAGAAAGCTCAGAAAGTGGGCCATTGAGTATGAAGAGCCTATTGATGAGGCTTTTCCATTGAGTATGAAGAGACTGTTGCTGAGGGTTTCAAGCTGCTAAGTATGGTTTTGAATCTTTTGCGGGATCTCTAAGTATTGGTTAGCAGCCAAGTACAAGTGGGATGGTTTATCCATTGTAATATTTTGAAAATTCATCGATGTATTCGATGATTTTCATGTAAATTTAACTAGATATAGTTTTGAGAAAACTCATACTTATTGTAATACTTGACATTTCATATAATATAATTTGTGGGGTTTAAAACTTATATGGTTGTACTTTATATTATTTATAAGTGTTGTAATTAACTAATTAATTTGACATTGCATAATTCACATGTGTATTAGATGATGATAAATAATGTATGATTTTTTTTTAATTTAAACATAATATCATATTAAAAATTTATATTGATTAATAATGGACACCATTACAACTACTAAAATATAATAACCACACATAAAACGACTAACTTAGTGACCAATAAATGAGATTAATGACCAAAATTCGCATATAAAATGACAAAAAATTGAGAGATACATGACCAAACAATGAGATATAAATGACCAAAAAACGACCAAAATTTGTATAGCAATGGCCAAAAAACAGTTTTGATGGCTAATTTACGGTCTTTTATTACGCGACCAAATTTGGTCATTGTTGGGCACCCTATATGCAAGTTAATTAAAGCCAACATACAAAGTGTTTAATATAAATTGTCAACCTAGGGAGGTGTTTTATTTCAAAGATAATGTGCACTGTATATACTTAAACACTAAGTAGCTGATACTGTAAATGAATTATCCTACTTTCCTATTCATCCCACTCATCCCAAGATCTACTTAATCTAATTTACCTTCCTGAAAATGCCAAATCACAATTACCTACTCACAATCCTTAATCTAGAATTAAAAGATTCAGGAAATAGACATCTAGATTACTTTTGCAGAAAGTTAAATCCTTAATTACCAAGCCATCTGAAGATCCATCTCAACTATCTTAATTCAACTTAATCTAGGAATTAAAAGTGCAGGAATTAAGTTCTACAATTATAAATGTAAAGGGATGAACTGCAAAGATCTAAAGAAAACAACAATTGAAAGAACTAGGGATGAACAAGGCTGCCACAGCTATCACACAGTTGCATTAGAGAAAGTTAACCTACCTAGTCGACTGTCACACCACACCACTGCAGTTTATAGGGGATGCAATTACTAATCATTCAAAGGAACACATGATAAATTGATGACTGTTGCAGCTTACTGTAAATAAATGAATTTATCATAAGATTCAAACCACACAACAGAATAAATAAAATACCTAATTAACTCAGCAATCCCTGTGGGAAGGAGGGCCCAACCTTTGTACAGAGATGCTGGAAGTAGAACACGTTAGAACACCGAGATTTGAAGAATCAAACTCATATTAAAATGGCAAGATGAACACACAACCCTTGTCACAACTTATACAATATATTTGATTAATTTCCAACCCCTGACTTGGAATAGTTTCCAGTATTTATACAATTACAATCATAACTTCTCCCCACTAATATCGGGAAGCCATGAAGATCTATGATCTTCAGGCTGCCCCAATTACGATAAGTTGTTATAGCTGTGGCAAGGTAGAAGTAGGAAATATAGGAATGTTGTTACTTGAGCCAAAGATGACAATCATGATCAATCTAGAAGATACTTCGTTGATTGTAGCTATCATTGAGCAGCGACGCACGGTTGCATCTAAATTTGTTGCATCCTATTGCAGACACCTTTGTATAGCTTGCGTGGAATAGTAACCTTTGACCGCTTTCTTTGGGAAATGATGGAATGGATGGAGATTGTCTCAGTAATGAATGTCCATCCCTCTCTTGGCATGTTAAGCCTACTACACTTGTACCCTTTGCATCTCAAATTATCTTTATGAAATTACCATATGTTAGCATAATTCAAGATATAGAGTCCTGATTACAACAATCCTAAGCATTAATAAGATAAGACAATGATTAACCATACTTGTATGAATTGAGGGATCAAGTGAAGGAAAAATATCTGTTTAGTGTACATAATGGAGTAAGATGAGGAAAAAAAAGGCAGGTAAAGGTGTTCAAAAAGGGGTCATCTCTAGGCCCAACATTTCCCCCCAACTGTCCTGTTGCATGTCCCCATGCAACAACCTCCATTAGTCTGAATATGAATCTAGCATTGTACGTCGTTCATGGAGGGAAGAAAAGTTATATGGAAATTCAGGCGTTCCCTGTTTTTCAAAGAATCCCTTATGGACAACCCAATATCTCCAACACATCTTCTCTTCTACCTTTGTTAATGGGAAGTCTTCCTTGTATGGTTTTGCTAGCCACCAGATGAGAGGGAATTTGAATTTGATTCCCGGCCAATTAACTCCACATTCCTTCATGCATCCAACATATCCCTCAACCCTAGAAAGTTCATGTTTAAAATTCCTGTAACAGTAGGGATATCTAATTCTCAAGGCTAAAGAGGCAGCCTACCATCTGTGTTGGATACCTTCCAAAGCCAATTGTTGATGCTTGGAAATCTAGCTGACACAAGTAGAGATAACCTTTTCTTGAAGTTCCAGCATCCGCTGAGTTTGGATGGGACATGCGAGTACATTCTGCTAACGAGCAAGGAGAAGACAAGGGTTTTGAGGTTCGCTTTGAATCCAAAGGTTAGAGTGGGACTCATTATGAGAAAACATTTGGAAGGATATTTCCCACTGAACATGATTGCTAACAAAGGAGGAAAAATCCCTCAGCTAAACATCACCTAAGGAAGGGGTAGGATTCGAATGGTGATCCAAGGGACAAGCCAACTCATGTAAATAAAGGTCAGAAAGCAATTTCTGCTCCTCAAAGTCACTTTCTAGAAATGTTTCCAGGAATTTAGCTGAGGTTGCTATTTCATACGGTCTCCCTTCTTTTACATCCCTCAGTTTAAACCAAATAAATTGCTCAAATAAAAACACAGGGTAAGAGGAGGTTGATACTCTGGTACCCAACAATTCCTGAGAAAGAGTATACAACTGATCTTTTCCCCCCTACATGGATTTGAACTTTTTTAGCTCCTTTAGCTCCTTATGTATCTCTTCCCAACAGAGGTTTTGGAACATGAGTTCTTCTGCCCATCTTTCCTTCAATTCCCTGATGGTCTTCCTATGTTTAGCAAGGGAAACCATCCCTTATTGACACCTCTCCACCTAACTCCTCCACTTCCTCACTTCTATTCTTAGGATTGAGAGTTCCTTTTTCATCCTCTAGACTTCTTCATCTTCAACATGTTCTTCATCATCAGAATCCAAATTGACAAAATTTTGAGCAAGTTGAGTCCATACCTTATCATCTGATGTTCCAATTTGAACATCCTGTACTGCCTGCATGGATAATTCTGAAAACACTTTTGGGGGTGTTGGTTCTTGTGTAACAACATCCCTTCCTTGAATTTCTCCTACAACAAATTCAACCATAGGTGCCTCTGAAACAACTTCTGGGGATGCCGGTTCTTGTGTAACAACATCCTCTCCTTGGAGTTCTCCTATAGCAACCTCAACAGCTGATTTTGAAGGTGTTGGTTCTTGTGTGGCAACCTCTTCCTAAATTTTGATCTCCCCATCTACCTGACTGTCAGTTGCAGCTTTGACAGGGGGATGCAAGGCCACTGGTTCTTGTGTAACAGAGCCCTTCCCTTCTATTTCTTCATGCTACTGGGGTTGTAGAGTTACTTCCATGTCTTCTGCAATATGGAGATATTCTTCAAGGATTTTAGTGTCCCCCGAGGACTATGATTGCATTTGTTCATCCTCTCCTAAATCCAAATCAGGAATTATTTCCATTTTGGGATTGATTTCTTCTTGCTTCCTGAGAATCTCCACATAAATTTCTAGGGATGTTGGTTCTTGTGTGACAGCATCCTGGTTAACTTCTTCATTTTCCTGTTGTCGGGGTTCCATTTCTATTAATTCTATGTCCTGAGACGGTTCAGGAGTCACAGCGGAGACTTCTTCGTTAAAATCAGGAATATTTTCAGCCTCCGGTTCATCTAATCCAATTTGGGTGGCAACTTCAACAAGAATATTCGGGGATGCTGGTTCTTGTGTATCAGCACCCTGTTCAACTTCATCATCATCCTGTTGCAGGGGTTCCATTTCTATTATTTATGTGCCCTGATATGATTCAGGAGTCACAACACAGACTTCTTGACTAAAATCAGGAGTAATTTCAGCCTCTGGTTCATCTGCCCCAATTTGGGTGGCAAATTCAACAGGAATATTCGTAAATGCTGGTTCTTGTGTATCAGTACTCTGTTTATCTACTACTTCCCTTTGCTAAAGTTTCTCTTGGGGAGCTTCACCATCCTTCCAATCAGATTGTCCTTCTTCTGTTGGTTGTGACTGTAATTGTTCATTTTCCCCCTTTTCTATATCAGGAATCATTTCTGCATCCCTCACCTCCATCTTAGGTGCTTCTTGTCCTTGTTCTTCCACAACTGCTAGTACAAGTTGTTGTGTCACAAAGGCACGAACTATGACTTTGTAGCCTGAATGGTTAAATATTTCTCCACACACCGGGCAGACTACTCTTTCTTCCTCCTCACCATCCTTAGTAGGAGGTGATCCTTCTAATCGTTCTGCATCTTCAACCAGTGTGTGCAGCTTCCTTTCTACCTGCTTCTTGCATCTTCCTTCCAATTTTCTAGTTCTTTTCGAAGTGACTGTACTTCTTCTTTTAATAGCCCATTTTCATACAAAAGTCCCTCAATTTGATGTTCTTCTGCAGTCGGTTCCTGTGGGGCATCATTTGCTTTGGGTCTCAAAATGAGGAATTGAATCTGTGCTTCTAGGGTTTCCCATCTTTCCCGCGCTACTTCAGCTATTGTAACCGACTTGGTTCTTTTTCTTCTTATTGGTGGTGATGTCTGTTTATCTTCTTTTGAACTCCTTCTTTTCTTTCGTGGTGCAGGAATCTCCAGATTTGTAGCTGATGTGGAGGGGATATCTTCTATCTTAGTGTTTTCCTGTTCTTCTTTAATCAGAGTTCCCCCCCATTCAGGGGAAGATTCAATGGTCAATACCTTTGTGTTTCCTTATGTTATCGTGGCTCTAACATCCTCAGCTTTAGCTATCACAGCATCCAATGGTGCTTCAGCTTCAATCTCTGCTGTCAGAGCTTCCATATTATTTAATCTTTCCACAGAGTTTTCTCTTACATTTTCCTCCAATCCCTCTGCTTGGCCATATTACTAATCATCCGATCCAGTATCATCTGCTTGGCCATCTGACTAATCATCTGATCCAGTCTCATCTCCCCCCCCCCCCCCCCCNGCTCCTCATCTCCCCCCAACTGTACATTTACATTCTCCCCTTGGATTTGAACAGCCCCCAAAAGTAAAGGTACTTCTATTTCTTCCTCCATTGGAACGCCAGGCAAAAGGGTGGGTTCCTGGTTTATCTAAATTTGACCTGTGAATTGCTCCCAAGTTTGGTTCCTTTGAGCTAAGGCCTTTAATATTATTAATTTGATTAGGCCGTGGTGGGTAAGGGAGGAGTTTGGATTCTTGGATGTTCTAATAAACCACGCCATATGGTGTAGGTCATTAAATAGATAAAATGGAATGTTCAGTAAGGCCCTATGGCATAGATGAGATAATAGAGAAAGTTCAGAATAATAAATAGTCTGATACCTACCTTCACAGGTGATATACTTCTTGAGGAAGACTGCTACTTGATCCCATGGTCGAGGCAGTGACTGTAACGCTATCCCTCTCCTTGACTGATGAATTTGCTCCCCCTCTATCAGAAAATCCTGTACTGCAGCAACATTGGGGGTTCGTCGACCAAACCAGGCTCTCCTCACCAGAGGAAGGACAATGACTTCAACCACTATTGCTTCAAAGACTTCTATACATAACCCCCTAACCTATAAGTGGGTTTCTGTAAGATTTAAGGAAAATTGTAGAGCTATCTCTCGATGAAACCCATTCAGGCATTGGAAGAATTCAGTCCAGCCCGCAGCTTCAAAAATAGCGAAAACTTCAGCATTTCTTCTTAGTTCTCGCGTATTTGGAGGTTCATGCTGAGCTGGGATATCCATGTTTATTTGAATTTAGAATTATTTATCATTCCCATATATTACAGGTCCCGACAATGGAGGTTAAAGCACAGAGTATGCATGAACAGCTGAGAGTGGAGTTGGGTAAATTCATAAAGTTAAGAGCATGGAAATGTTTGGAAATTTATCCCAAATTAGGAAAGGTGGCAGTTATCAGATAAGCTTAAATGGTCATTAAGTCGTATGAGTGGATAGTTAACGATATGAGGGTGTAATAATGGGCACAGAAAGGAAGGTATGATTAATGCTATCAAATCTAGTTAACACTTAATCAAGTAAATAATCAGAACCATACCTTCATAAATATGTGATGAACGATGACCTTTGAGAATAGTAAAGTGTGTGAAGTGCAGCCATTTAAATTTGATCATTATTGCAGGCGTGCTGTAATGACTTTTTCTCTCGATGGACCAAAACCATCTTGTCAATCTTGCCAAAAAACATAATGAATGCTGTGAGATAAGTCGAAATCATCAGCAGCAAGAATTTTGGCCAGATCTGGAGGAGTTGTGAGCCTAAATTGCAAAAAGTTCTGATATTGGGGAAGTCACAGCCGCGTGCCATAGAAAATCAACCAGTTTGGCAGAGTCGCAGTTGTGAATCATAGAAAAATCAGTTGGTTTTGGTGGAGTCGCAGCCGCCGAAAAAAGATAGAAATGGGCAAGAGTGAAACGGAGTCGCAGCTGCCGAAAAAGGTAAAAGTGGACAAGAGTGAAACGGAGTCGTAGCTGCCGAAAAAGCTAAAAATGTTCAAGAGTGAAACGGTGTCGTAGCTGTCGAAAAAGGTAAAAAATGGGCAAAATTTAAATGGAGTCACAGCTACGCGGGACGAAAAAATTCATTAAGTTACGGTGTTGCAGCTGTGCGGAACAGGATAAAGGGTGGTATTTTACAGTGTTGCAGCTGCAGAAAAATGGAAAAATAGGAAAAGTTTTTATGGTGTTGCAACTGCACAAATGGGGTAAAGGGTGGTATTTTACGGTGTTGCAGCTGTAGAAAAATGGAAAAATAGGCAAATTTTTACGGTGTTGCAGCTGCACGAATGATGTAAAGGGTGGTATTTTACGGTGTTGTAGCTGCAAAAAAATGGAAAAATAGGCAAATTTTTACGGTGTTGTAGCTGCAACTAACTGTTCAAGGAGTTTTCTTCTGATGTAGAAAGTTACAAAAGGACGACCCTGGTCTTTAGGCCTGATCATGACCATTGCTCCTCAGGCACATCCCTGCACATATTCTTTAAAAAAACGGATCATGTGCAAAGGAAAAAGATAAAAATAATAGTAAAAATATCAATTTATTTATGTACAAAAATTTATGTAATATTTACAGCGATTATCTAAATATTGATAGGGGCAAAGAAAGATTCCTTCCCTTGTTTTGACTGGTATTCTGGATCAGCTACAATCTGTGAAGTGAATGCGTCCTTCGAAATGGGCTTATGGTACAGTCGCATCCTATGACCATTAGCAAATAATGGTGCACGATTCTCATCAATGGTTACCAGGCGGACTATACCATTATCAAATACTCTGTCTACTAGGTATGGGCCCAACCATCTTGTGCATAACTTACCCTTGAAGTCCCTTTTGAATATTGAAACGTATAATAATGCACAGTCTCTTTCGTAGAAGACTTTCTTTTTGATGAATCGATCATGCCAATTGGATCTCTGCTGTTGAATTAATAGTGTCTAATCCACACCAGCTAATCATTTCTCATCAAGTTCATTCAATTGATTCAATCTGCTCCTCTGAGCTTCAGTCACATCTAATTTTACCTCCATAGCTATCTTCAGGGTCTTGATTTTGAATTCAATGGGGAAGATAACATTTTTTCCATACACCAAGTCATAAGGAGAGAATATTGTAGTATTGTGCCAAGTAGTATGATATGCCCACAATGCTTCTAGAAGTCTATCAACCCAGTCCCTACGATGGCTCCTGACTGTTTTGGTAAGGATGGCTTCAATAACTTTGTTAGTGCTTTCCACCTGGCCATTGGCCTGGGTATGGTATGGTGAAGCCATCCGGTGCTAAATATGGCACTTCTGTAGCAAAGCTTCAAATTTATGTGACACAAACTGGGGTCCTCCATCTGTTACCACTTCCTTGGATACGCCAAAATGGGTAAATATTTCACCATATAAGAAATCGATTACAACCTGGTCAGTGGCTTTCACCAAAGCCACAGCTTCTACCCATTTCGTCATGTAGTCAGTACATACTAAGATGCAGGATTTCTATCTCGAATGAGGGTTAATAGGGCCGAAAAAATCTAAGGCCCATCTATCAAAAGGTTCAACTACCAATGGGGGTTAAAGGGGAATTTGATCCAATCTATTAGGTTGGCCCATCCTCTGGCAGCTATCACAAGACTGGACATATTTTTTTGCATCCCTGAAAAGTGTCAACCATTAGTAGCCCATTCTCAACACCTTATGACCTGTCCTCCTATCTACAAAACATCCCCCACATGGCTCATCATGGCAGGCCTTCAGAATATGGAAGATTTCATCTTCTCTTACACACCTTCTGATCTCAAGATCAGGACCTTTGTAGAAGAGATGACCACCTATCCAACAATACCTAGCACTTTATTGAATGATTTTCCTCTTTTCTCTTTTCGATAAATGTGTTGAAAGCTTCCCTGCAGCCAACTAGTTAGCAACATATGCATACAAAGGAGAATAAGATGAAACTGCAAATAAGTGTTCATCTAGAAAAGAGTCCTCAAAAGGTAGATTATCATCACTATTAGTGAAACAAGATAAGAAATTAGCGGCAACATTTTCTTTTCCAGGCCTATCTATAATAGTGATATCAAATTCCTATAATAATAACAGCCATTTAGTTACCTGAGCATTTGTAACAGGTTTATTCATTAGATACTTGATGGCTGAGTGGTCAGTGTGCAAAAAGGTAGGATATCCAATGATGTAATGTCTGAATTTGTTAATGGAATAAACAATGGCTAAAAACTCCTTTTCGGTAATAGTATAATTAAGTTCAACAGGGGCTAATTTTTTTCTAATATAATAAACTGCATAAGATGCTTGACCATCCTGTCATCCTAAAACTGCTCCAATGGCAGTATCAGAGGCATATGAAGAAATGTGGGAAGGAAGGGCCCAATTGGGCCCCCTTAGGATGGGAGATGTGGACAGTTTCTCCTTAAGTTTAACAAACGCTGTCTGGCATGCCTCATTCCAAGTAAATTGTACATCCTTCATTAATAATGAAAACAAAGGAGAGGCCAGTTTGGAAAATTTTTCTATAAATCTTTTGTAATACCCAACACGCCCTAAGAAACTACGTACCTCTTTCTGATTCCCAGGAGTGGGTATATTTTCGATTACCCTAATTTTAGAGGGATCTTCCTGGATTCCATCGGCAGAGATAAAGTACCCCAACACTACCCATTAATTCATCATCATGTGGCACTTTTCAGTACTCAAATATAGTTGGGTCTGCTCACAGCGCGTTAAAACCTTTTCCAAAATTTTCAATGCTTCTTCAAAGCCCTTGCCATAAGGAGTAAAATCATCCATAAAAATTTCCATACTATCATTAACCAATTCTGAAAAGATGCCAATCACAGCTCTTTGAAATGTGGTCGGTGCATTGCATAAGCCAAAGGGAAGCACCTTCTATGCAAAATTTTCCTAGGGACAGGTGAAGGTAGTTTTATCTTGGTCTTTAGAAGCAATCTAGATTTGATTGTACCTGCTAAACCCATCTAGGAAGGAGAAAAACTTCTTCCCAGATAAGGTGTCAAGTACTTGATCGATGAAAGATAGGGGAAAGTGATATTTATGCGTTGCCTTGTTCAGCTCTCTATAGTCCACATAGAATCTCCATTTACCATTCTTCTTGGGTACTATCACGAGTGGAGACACCCACTCGCTATCTGAAATGGGATATATAAATCCTGCTTCCAAGAGTTTTTGAATTTCTTCCTTCACTGTGTCCTTAAGATTGGGATTCATTCTTCGTTGAGGCTGGCACACAGGTCGGGAGTCACTTTTGATATAAATGTGGTGGGTTCACATATTAGAAGGGATGCCCTTCATGTCTGTGTACTCCCAGTCAAATGCCCCCTTATGTTTTTTTAAGAGAGTGATTAGGCGTTCCTGTTCATCTGGAGCAAGACTAGGATTGATATTTAGGGTTTTTCCAGACTCTACCTCGACAGGAACACTTTTTGAATTTTTCAACACTGGAACTATGTGAGTATCAGTGAATAATGTCTCCTCTGTGAGATTTTATTGTTCTTATTCACCTAGAGTAGCATTCAGGATCTGTTAAATTTTCTTATTGACATAAGTGGGTTCACTGATGAAATTATTAATGGCATCGTCTTCAATTTCATATTTAAAAGTCAAGGCCTTCCCTATCGTTAATAATGGCTGAACGCCCTCCTCTTCCTCTGGCTCCATCCATAATGGAGTTTAACTTCTAGGCTCGGCCAAGCTGGAGGATAGAGAGTGAGGTTCTTTATCTCGATTCCATCTAATATGGTCATAGACCCAGACCGATAGCTGATGCAAGCATCAACTGTAGCTGACCAGGGCCTTCCCAAGATCAATGGGTGTCCTCCTAGCTGTGACTTAGGTTGTAAAACCAAGAAGTCAGCAGGATATTCCCATCAATCAACTGAGATAACGAGGTCATCCAATATTCCTTCAGTTTTAATAGTGGATCTATCTGCAAGTTCTAAAATGGTAGGAGTTGGCCTAAGATTAGTGAGCTTGAGTTTTCTTACAGTCTCAATGGTCATGACATTAATTGCTGCGCCTAAATATACCAATACATTGGGTATTTGTGTGCTCCCAATCTGCACAGTGACAGTGGGATTCCTAGGATCATCGTATTTTACCAAGAGGGTTTTTCCCATTTAGATAATTTCCCTATGACATGAACAGTGGGAGGATCCCTGGGTCTTCTTCCTAGTTTCCTTGTACACAGATCTCGAATGGTTTTGGCATAGATAGGCACATCGTGAAGGTCCTGAAGGAGTGGAATTTTGACATAAAGGTTTCTTAACTCTCCTAAGAGGTTAAATTGAGGTTGTCCCACTTCCTTCGGTAGTATTAATCTTTCAGGGTATGGTGGTTCTCTAACCAATTGTGTGGGCTGTATGTCGATAGATGTTTCTTCTTGTGGTTCAACTGATATCTTGGTAGGATTTTCAACGTCCTCAATAATGGGGATCATTGTATTGGATAAATATTGTTGGTTCATCCTTTCTTCGGGCCCAGAGGATGGAACATCCTCAATGACCATTGGTTCCACTATCCTCCCTGATCGTAAGCGAATATCGTTACAGGGAATTGGAGTAATAGATTAGGTGGGCATGTTGGCAGTATCAAATTGATGGACTACTTTATTGTTTGGGTTTGGGTTAGGTTGAGCAGGTAGCTATGGTCATATATTGGGGACAATGTTATTTTGGAGTTGCTGTTGCGACTGCTGACACTGCTAGTAAGGCTGAGGATATTGTTGAAGAGGATACGGTTGATGAGGAAATGTTTGATGTGGAAACTATTGAGCAGGTTGGTTATGGGGAAATTGGTTCCCTGGATGGAAGTTCCTCCATCCAGGAGACCAAGAATTTTGTTGGTTTGGTGGCTGTGTCCAAGAGTTCCAGGAGTTAAAATTTTGCATCAGAGGTTGATAGGGATACCATTGATGGTTAGAATAAGATGAAGGGAATTGTGTAATCATGTGCTGCATATTATTCCAATTATTCATGTTATTCTAAAATGGAAACAATTCTAGAGCCATACCTTGATTTCGAGGCTGCCAGGGCTTTTTCTGTGCAACAAAGTAGGATGGTTCCACATCTGGAGTTGATGCCTACAAAACTGCATTCACTTGAGGTAGTGAAGGGAATTATTTTGTGTCATGGTTCAATACACACATCTGACACACTTCTACCTTGTCGAGCGGGCACTCCTTCAGAGGGTGGTTCTTCCTACATTTAGGGAAAAATATACCAAGTGTGAGATCCTCTACTGCTTGTTTCTGCTTTTCTCTCAGGACATCTATTTCCGAGGAGATGGAGCTCATCATTTATATCTTGAAAGTTTCAAGGAGATTGCCTATTTCTTCCCGAGTGGCTCCTCCATTAGATGAATTTTGTGTTTTGTCGAAGGCATCACATTCTAATTTGTCCCTTTTGTCCTGTTTGTTATTCCTGGAAGATCCCCTGGAATACCTTTTGCATAGTTCAATAATATTTTCAAAGGACTCCTTTGAGATATCCCCCTTTCGTAACAAGTTCAACATGTCTAGGCAGTCATCCCTAATCCCATGAAGTAGGATTATTTTGAGCACCTATAACCCTATATTAGTCTATCCAGCTCTCATCACATTATATAAAATCCTTTCAACAAAATCTTCCAAACTTTCATCATCCCTTTGTACCATCTTAAATAGTTCTTCTCTCTTATCCTTGGTATTGTAATACTCTTGATATTTCTCCAGGAACACCTGTTTCATCCGGTCCCAGGTAGTGACAGTTCCCCCACCTAGGATCATGAACCAACATAATGCATAATCCTTCAAAGTGGCAGGAAAAAGTTTCAATTTCTGTGCATTGGTGGTGTAGTTATAGCTGCGATAGAGGATGTCAAATTCAAAAAGAAATTCATCCAGATCCTCTGTCGCTTTTCCATAAAAACGACGCAACACCGATGGCGATATATTTTTTGTGGGGACTATCGCCTATGGTTGTTGAATTGAGAACTGGAGTGTAGAAACTATCCCTTCAGATGGGGAGCTACCCTCGTGATGATGATTTTCACCCATTGCTTCTTCGTGATCTTCGGGATTATGTCTGTTGCTCACGTCTTCTTCTTCTTTATCCTCTTCGTGCTTCCACTGATCGTTAAATTTTTTATGGAACTGTGTCCATTCCTCTTCTATCACAACCTTCCCATTAATGTGATATATCAAATCTCGGTCAGTTGATCCTGTAGTACTAACTCTATCTTCCTCCACAAGGATATCCAAAGGTGTTGTAGCTCCTCCTGTGTTCTCCACTATGGAAACTGATGTTGCCACTCCAGGGGTAACTAGGATTCTTCTAATAGGTGTTTCCTGATGGCGATCCCCAGTAGAAGAATTGGTCCTATCAACCAGATCGTCAATGAATTTCCTTCTTCCCAATGTTGGATTTCACCCACGGCCTCGACCACCTATAATGTTAGTGTTCTGTGGGGTTCTGGGATTTATAGGAATGTCACGCTGCACCCTTCTCGTATTCATGCAACCCAAAACATGCAAACTTAAAAACTAAAGAAAAATGAATAAATATAATTACTGGATACAATTACTATGGTGTCTAATAATTATCTTTCCCCAGCAACGGTGCCAAAATGTTGGGCACCTTATATGCAAGTTAATTAAAGCCAACATACATAGTGTTCAATATAAATTGTCAACCCAGGGAAGTGTTTTATTTCAAAGATAATGTGCACTGTATATGCTTAAACACTAAGTAGCTGATACTGTAAACGACGCTTATCCTACTTTCCTGTTCATCCCACTCATCCCAAGATCTACTTAATCTAATTTACCTTCTTGAAAATGCCAAATCACAATTACCTACTCACAATCCTTAATCTAGAATTAAAATATTCAGGAAATAAACATCTAGATTACTTTTGCATAAATTTAAATCCTCAATTACCAATCCATCTGAAGATCCATCTCAACTATCTTAATTCAACTTAATCTAGGAATTCAAAGTGCGGGAATTAAGTTCTACAATTATAAATGTAAAGGGATGAACTGCAAAGATATAAACAAAACAACAATTGAAAGAACTAGGGATGAACAAGGCTGTCACAACTATCACACAGTTGCATAAGAGAAAGTTAACCTACCTATTCGACTGTCACACCACACCACTGCAGTTTACAAGAGATGCAATTACTGATCATTCAAAGGAACACATGATAAATTGATGACTGTTGCATCTTACTATAAATAAATGAATTTATTATAAGATTCAAACCACACAACAGAATAAATAAAATACCTAATTAACTTAGCAATCCCTGTGGGAAGGAAAGCCCAGCCTTCGCACAGAGATGCTGGAAGTAGCACACGTTAGAACGCTGAGATCTGAAGAATCTGACTCCTTGTATTAAAATGGCAAGATGAACACACAAACCTTGTCATGACTTATACAATATATTTGATTAATTTCCAACCCCTGGCTCGGAATAGTTCCCAGTATTTACACAATTACAATCATAATTTCTCCCCACTAATATCGGGAAGCCATGAAGATCTATGATCTTCAGGCTGCCCCAATTATGATAAGTTGTAACAGCTGTGGCAAGATAGAAGCAGGAAATATAGGAATGTTGTCACTCGAGCCAGCGATGACAGTCATGATCAATCTAGAAGATACTTCGTTGATTGCAGCTATCATTGAGCAGCGACGCACTGTTGCATATGAATCTATTGTAGCCTATTGCAACCACCTTTGTACATCTTGCGTGGAATAGTAACCTTTGACTGCTTTCTTTGGGAAACAATGGAATGGATGGCGATTATCTTAGCAATGAATTTCCATCCCTCTCTTGGCATGTTTATCCTGCTACACCTGTACCTTTTGCATCTCGAATTATCTTGATGAAATCACCATATGTTAGCATAATTTGAGATATAGAGTCCTGATTACAACAATCCTAAACATTAATAAGATAAGACAATGATTAACCATACATGTATGAATTGAGGGATCAAGTGGAGGAAAAACATAGGTTTAGTGTACATAATGGAGTAAGATGAGGAAAAAAGAGGTAGGTAAAGGTGGTAGAAAAGGGGTCATTTCTAGGCCCAACAGTCATAGTCTAGTTTGTCATGTGGTCATTAATTTGGTCATAAATGTGGTAATTGATTCAAATATATGACCAAATTAATGACCAACTGACAAGCTATAAATGACAAAAAAAAATGACCAATTTTGGTCGCGTAATAAAAGACTGTAAATTAGCCACCAACGATCGCCAAACCAAAAGTGGTCATTGATATGCAGATTTTGGTCATTTGTTTCGTCACTAATCTATCATTCTGCACAAGTGTTTTGGGAGAATTTGAGAATCTGTTTCCAACATTTACCTTGGGGGAATTGGAACCCCAATTTGCTAGTGAAAACTCCTACTTTGGCCGAAATATTAAAAGTGTTTGCAGAAGTAATTGGAAGGTAATAAATCATACATGAACATGATATTCAAGTCTTAATATCATTCATACACCTTCTCAGAATATTTTGGATCATTTGGGCCAATTTGGAGATCTAGACATTAAAACTAATCAAAGGTTGAATTAGGGAAAACAGTGAAACATTGGTCATTAAATAAAATTTATTAAAAAGGGAAATTATAGTGGTATCAGATCATGTTATTGGAACATGTTCATTAATACCATACATTGAATAAAATTGCATACATTTCTTGTCTTCACAATAGAACCACAATTCCTACTTCCTTCCTCCCCGACCAACAATTACATAAATTACAACCATAGATATTGGAGCATGTCTCTAGGAGTATTGAAATTTGAGAGGGGATATTCATGAGTGGTATTATTTCCAAGAATATCTTGTCAACTATTTATTTAGGCACAAGAAGGATAATGTGAACTCATTAAAGAAAAATCATCCTACTTGTGAAAAGAGCAAAGATTTATCCTGCACTATAAATGAGGAAGTTATAAACACTTTTATAGACATCACATGGAATATGTGAAAGAAATGTTGTTCTAAAGGATATGAAAAGACCTTAGATACACCATTAAAGGAAGAAACATATAATCATGAATTGGAGTGTCAATTATTTCAAGGTGATTGCAGAGAAGAATATAAAGACGAAGGTGAAGGAAATCTCACAATCATTACTGATTGGGGTTGTGAAAATCAAAGAGAATATACTGATGGGTGCTCACAAATCTATGTTGGTGACATAGATGTCATATTTGAAAATGTTTCTACAAGCCAAATTTCTCATGAGCATAAATATGAATACCTAGTAAATGAAGAACCAAGGTCAACTTCCCCATCACCACTTGAGCTTCAAGAAGTTGATCGAATCAAGAAGAAAGAAGAAGAGGAGGTTCACTCCCATGAGCCATACTTAATTGAAGGGTCTTTGAATATGAATGAAATGGATATCCATGAGTCCCTTAGCATAATCCATGACACCAAAGTATTGGTGTCAAATTCTTGTTGGAAAATGTCTTCATTGGAGTTGCCATCCTTCCTTGAAGACATGGAGAAGATTTAAAGAGCAATGTGCAACATTGAAGGTAATTTCATGTCTTTTATTTTTGATAGAAATAATTTGGTTGATATCAATGAATTTTTACATGAATAATACTTGAATAATAATGAGGATATTCATAAGCTCAAAATTCAAAATGAGCAACTTCTTGAGAGGTTGCAAGATACTTGTTCTTACTCCTATGTTTTGGATTGTCATAGGGTAGATTTCTTGGAGGATTCTCATGACATGAGGGATCATGAGAAACATGGAAAATTTTAGGTTCTTGATTTGTTTGAATATGAGCTTGATGAGATCCAATCACTAGTTGTGGTGGAAGAGGAACTTGATTTGCCTCTTGAAGATGGGTGCACACTTTTTGAAGAAGTGCATGGTTCCACTACCTTGGAACCAAACCATGAGGAAATTTTTTCATTTTTAAGGGAGAAGCACACTCCTACCCCTATGGATCCTTCACATGATGACAATTTTTCACTTTCTGATCATTTCGGTGAGTTGGTTCTTTCTCCTACATCCTACACTTCCAAATTTTGCAGCATTCATCCTAATGAAATATGGGTGAAAGGTTTCTGTTTTATGGTGTCACATGAAGAGTATGGACTTTCTATCTCTCCTTTTGATGATGAAATGATTAGAGAACCATATTCTTTACAATTTCAGCAACATACTTTGTTACAGTATGATGATACACATCTACATGGGTGCACCTATGATGTTCACTTGAGTCACTTGGAGACTCATGATTTTCCTTTCTCCTTGCCTAGTGCATGTGATGTTGGAGGAACTTCATACCACACTTGGGTGAAGATATATGTGATTGAGGAACATTATTATTGGCAGAAACATCCCTTGTTATTTCATGATGATATGCATATTCATAAGTGTATTGATGAGACTTCTTTGAGCCACTTGAAGTCTTCATGTTTTATTTGCTCCTTATTTGGTTCATATTTTGGTGGAGGTTCTTCATTAACTTGTTGGATGAAAGAACACATGGCTGGTTATATTGATGCAATTTATATATTTTTGGAGCAGAATTATGGGACATGGATCCTAACCTATGTCATTGGGGAAGATATGATATAATACTTGATGCTTGTGTGTATGGGCCACATGGTGATCTACTTACTTGGATGTACAAGAACTTTCATGATTCTTTGATGAGGTACCTTATTGATGTACATTTGTACGGTGTTGTTATGTACTTTAATTATATATATTTTGTCCTCATGATGTTTGGAAGGGTGCAATGCAAGAAATGGGATCCTAGAATTTCTTGGTTTCATCTCACTTGGAGTATCAGTTCGATTGTTGGTTTGAGAAAGAAAATCAACCTTCAGTTGTTTGAGTTCATCTTTGCAGAGCAGTGTTCGAGTTTCCTATATGGGATACCCTTTGAGAGATGGATTCAATTTTAAAATTCCTGGTGTTAATGGAATTTCATAATAGAAATTTCACAACATGCATGTATCAGGATCATATGGGACCCTGGGATCATTTCTGGTCTCATTGGTTTCAATTTTTGGGGAAACAAGCAACATTGGAGATTGATTCACCAATTAAGAAGATGATTGTAATCAGAGTAGTGTAGAAACAAGAATGGTGCTTCCTATGTGAAATTTTCTTGGAATACTAAAAAACTCAAAGTTTGGTAACTCAGCACCAACTTCAAAGAATTATACAAAAGCAAAAAAGGGTGAAAGTTTAGAAAAAGTTTCCAAAATATGGAGGTAAAGATTATTTGCACAAATTTGGTTTTAGGGATTTTGACTAATCCTTTTGGTGTTAGTGGTGATTTCACAGAATATATAAATATTCATAATACACATCTCTTTACATTTTGGCACAAAAAATTGCAGTACATGAGTGCCACTACTCAAGTTGCAGCAAAAGAAAATCAATGAGAAAAACAATAAGAGAGAACTTGGTGCAAGGGAAGGAGTACCAAATGAGGATGCAACTTGGGAATATGAATATTTTGAAGCATACAAATATAAAATTGCTTTAGGACAATAAATATTGGGTGAGGAGGATTGTAATGTCCCCATTTTAAATAATTGCATAGCAGGAATGATTCTATCAATCCTACTAGTTTCCTAGGTTGGATGGATACATTTGGAATTTTAATAAGGGAGCTAATAGATGTTGTTTAGAAATTAGAATGGAATAAATATTTAATAATGGATATAATTAAATAAATACAGTATAAAATTTAAGTGGCATTGGAGCATGGAAAAACATGGAGATTATGGGGCCCACACAAGCTAGAATTTTTGTGCCACATGGAATCCTCTTGCAATTTCGAATACATGGGAACTATAAATGTTCTTGGATGATTTTCAAGGATAATACACTTGTCCATATGCATCATAGTTCTAATTTGGAAGGGAATTTAACTTACATGGGAGAGGAAGAGTCATTTTGGAGCTAGTGAGACACTTGGACTAGATTCCCTAACTCTATGACAACAATGATGAAGATGCTATGACACCTAATACAAAAATAAGATCTGAAGGCTGAAATATAACATATCTGAAAGCTTGTGGTTCCTTTTAGTGCAACACTTTCTCTCAACCATTTCCAGTTTTTATTGCACATTCTTGTTCATGGAGGGATTGTGCTTTGGGTAAGATATTGTACTCTTTGGGAGAGATTATCCTGATCCATTTATGATTGGAATAAGTTTAATATTATATTTTATTCATTCCCATAAAGTCTCATGTCGAAATATCAAATGGTTGAATGTAAAAGTCATTATTAATAAGCAAATAATGACCATTCCCCCACTAGATTAATGTATGACATTGAATGCTGATGATTTCAATATTTTCATGGTACATTTATGATTGTAATAAGTTTAATATTATATTTTATTAATTCTCAGAAAGTATCAGGTCGAAATACCAAATGGTTGTATGTAAAAATGAATATTAATGAGCAAACAATGACCATTTCCCCACTATATTGTTGTATGTCATGGTAATGATGATTATTTCGAATGGGAGAATGTCTCTCTGATATATTTATAATGAATGGAATTTAATTTATGATTATTACAATTTTAATTTTCAACACTTCAGCATTTGAAGTCATTTTACTCAGTTTAATCGCATTTGGAGAAGATTTGGTGCCATTTCCCCAAGGGTCGAATTAGTGATTTTGTAGCTTTTTGGGAGAGGGTCATAAAATCCTGTATGAAATGAATAATGATGCACATTGCTTAAAATGTACCGTTAAAAATAATACTCCTCTGTTCATAAATCTGAGTCGGTTTGGGAGCATTTGAGAATCCATTTCCAGCATTTACCCAGGGGGAATTGGAACCCCAATTTGCTGGTAAAGACTCCTACTTTGGCCAGAATATTAAACAAGTTTGCAGGAGTAATTGGAGGGTAATAAATCATCCATGAACATCATATTAAAGTATTAATATTATTCATACACATTCTCAGAATATTTGGGAGCATTTGGACCAATTTGGAAATTTAGACATCAAAACTAGTCAAAGGTCGAATTAGGGAGAAAAGTGAAAAATTGGTCATTTAATAAAATTTCTTAGAAAGGGACATTACAAATTCCCTCCATATTCTGTAGGATACTAGTAAAATTTTTATGAGACAATCATATTTTATCTTTTTGATGTGTTCATATGAACATGGTCTCATTTCCCCTAAAACGTGCTTGAAGAAAAAGTTACAGGTCTACCAAAATGAGGTTTCATACTGTTTTGGGAAATTTGCTGAAAATTGACCAAGTATTGAAAGATCAGTCTAAGTTGCCCTAGTAAAATTCTCGCCATATTTTATAGGAAACTGATAAAAATAATTTGAGACCAATAGGATGTAGCTTGTTGATGTGTGCATCTAATCATGGTCTTATTTCTCCTAAAATGTGATTGAAGACAAAGTTATAGGTCTAAAAAAATAGGGTTTTAGGTTGTTTGCACGATTTCATGAAAATAAAAGTTTCCATAATGAAGAGATTCATTGGTGAAAAGGTTTTTATGAAGGGACACAATGATGAAAAGACACAATGGTTCAAACACATGATGGAATAAGTATTTAAACAAGAGTTTGAAGTGGAAGAAAGATGTCTCAGAAATACAGATCAATGTAACAACAAGAGAAGACAAATACCAATGAAGTGAAGAATACTCAGTAACATAATTGAAAAAAAAGATCAAATTAGGGAGGTAGGGTGGTTCTAGGGAAGTCTATATGAATTCAAGGGGGTCATAGCCTCCCTCCAGTAGTAGCTAGTAAATATGGTGCTGAAGCATCCTTTCAGTTGTAACTGATAAAATAGGGGGTCGTAGCCTCCATCTAGTAGTATCTAGTAAATAGGGTGTCGAAGAATTCTTTCAATTGTAGTTGATAAACTAGGGGAATGGAGCCTCCTTTTAGTAGTTGCTGGTAAATAGGGTGTTAAAGCATCCTACCACCCTATTTTGATAGCCATAACTGGAAGGAGGATAAGACCCCCTTGCAGGCATGTAGCCTGCCCTAGCACCACCCTGCCACCCTAATTTGATATTATTAAACTTCTTAGACCTTCTTCAAACTCTGTCTTTGGATTTCTTCACTTGGTCTTCTATCTTGCTGCTACACTGGTCTATATTGCATAGATACACTTTTCATTCTCTCACTTTTGGTCTTCTACTTTATATATTTATTATTCACCCATAGAGACCCCAGAGACACTCCACTTCCTCTTCAATATTTTGTTTATATATTCTTCTTAAACATTAATACAACAACATACATTTTCAAACAACCACATCCTTACAATACTCTAACTCTAATTATGTGCCTTTTGTTAGTCATAACTATCGTAACTCTATAAACCACACCCTTCATAATTCTGCTTATGAACATTTAATTCTTTTCAAAACTAAACCTATCTGATATTCCTCCAACAATGGCATACATTCTCTTTATACTTGCGGGCATCATCTTTAAATATTGCAGGCAATATTCACTACATGTACACACCAAATGAGGTCATGAACGATGGAAATTTCATCAAGAAATCCTTTTAATTAGCTTAAAATGTTCTCAGAACCTTCTTCTGCAACCTGGATTTTATGATTTTCTTGTTTCCACAAGCTTCCTTCCGTAGTTGTCAGATTTTTGCAATTTTATCATTTTGCAATTCAACTTCTTGCATTGGCCTTTCTTCCTTACGCTTTCTGGACTTCCCCTTCTGCAAGCTCCTTTCCACATTGGCCTTTCTGCATGCAGATTGCGGAATTCAGAAACAATCTTTCCATATTTTCGAGCTTCTACATTTCCTCTTCCACAACGGTCCTTCCGTCATTGTCTTTCCGCACCAACCGTTCTGCA
This sequence comes from Pseudotsuga menziesii, assembly GCA_001517045.1. Lineage (NCBI taxonomy): Eukaryota > Viridiplantae > Streptophyta > Pinopsida > Pinales > Pinaceae > Pseudotsuga > Pseudotsuga menziesii. Next base: position 91,463 of record LPNX010736842.1, read on the forward strand.
ACGAACTTCCCACTTTCTGCCTTTTCCGTAATGCAGAATGCGAAATTAGAAACTCAAATTTTCCATGAACTCGATTTTTTTCTTTCTGCAGTTATGCGCCCACACTTCTTTTTTGAACCATCGATCTGCTTGCAGAACTATTCTCAATCGTCTGATCTTGATCATTTGTGGAACTTTTCTCCTGTCCGCTTTCCTTTCAAATCTCTTCTTGGCCTTAGATTTTCTATTGATATTAATTTTGACCGTTGATCTATTGTGGAATGATTTATGACTGTTAGATCTATGATTCTTTGTGTAACTCATCTACATTCACTATTTCTTTGTTTTAACACTCGGTTAATTTTAATCTCAATGTACAAACTAACATTTTTCTCTTGTTTTGGGAGATTGATATTTCACTCATGTAAGAACCAAATGAGAATCTAACTTCATGGTTGGATAGCCAGTTTGCCAGGGAGAAAGATCATGCACTCTTTAGATCTTACTGACACACACACATCTTCTGGAGGACATTTGAAAATAGTCTTCCAACCTTTTTTTATGACACCTAGAATTTTTTTTTAGTTTGATCCAATCTGCCTAAAACATTGTTTTGGCAGGTCCATAACTTCTTCCTTGGCTACTTCCAAGACAATCTGAATACATGGTCAGGTAGAGAAACAAAAGTCTAGAAGACCCCTATGTGTTGTGGGAGTTTATTTTAACCCATGGTTTAGGGAGGTCACTCTCTTAAACCCTCTTAGACTAGTTTTGACTATTTATCCATACTTAGTCAATTTCATGATTTTCACCAATTGCCATATTTCTCCAGAATGATGCCACATCATCTGCTTTGTCATCATAAGAAATGTCTCTTACCAATTTTCCATCAATTATGTTATTCTATGTGTCACGTCCCCTCCCTTCCACCAAAGAGAGAACACGACCATAGTGCTGCTAATCCGGGAAGTCTAGCCCCATGAACATAAAATAAAAATGCATTGAAATAAAACATACACAAATGCATAACAATTGAAATTATATAGGGGAATCAATTCATCCAGTCAACCCATTAGACATGTTCATCATTTTTCATTAAGCAACAAATACAATTGCAAAGAGAAAATAGACAAGAATACTTATCTTAAAAGAATCTTGTCTTGCAACCAGCTACATCGCTGTAAGGTTCCACCCAACCATAGACCAGTGTGCTCATCAATATCTTAGCAACACTACCACCCCCGAGCTAGGAATGATTCCCACAAGGAATAAGGGAACACTACCAGGCTCACACATAGGCAAAGGTATATCCAAATTCAACTAATCCAAATAGAGTTGGGTTTAACGGGATTCTAGGGAGGTGGAAGGATGAATTGATAATCTAGTGATCTCAATCATAGAGCTATGGACACTTGCATCAGACATGGATTGACTTCTAAACATCTATAACACCCAACACAAGGCAGCATCCCCTTCTCTGCTACATAGTCCCTCAGGCTATGCCTTCCATCGCAGCGCTATTCAGGATGTCCAAAGAAGAAAACCAACCCCTCTAGATCTGTCTGTGAAGTTCCTTCATACACTAGTTTTATCAAGATCGCTCAAACCCAATTCCACTCCCAACCAGTTCAGATCAAAGAAAAATATGCACACACAGCAGAGTACAAAATTTTGGGTTGAGGAAAAACAGTTTCGGCAACAAAACGAATTATCAATATGGGTAAAAAAACCCTTTAGTAGAAATTCGATTTCTAGAGTCATTTATGGCCCTAACATGGCCAAATTGGACTCAACAACCCCCAAAATTAGTGGGTCTCTTCTCCCACTCATTGGAATTGCCAAAAACCAATTTCCATCTTGGAAAACAATGGGAAAATGCAGCAAAATCGTGGGGGAGGAAACCCATCCACTGATAATTACAAAAATGATTTCCCAGCATAAGGAAAATAAGGTAAACAACCGAAAACATGAATGAACACACATAGGAAGTTCCATCTTCCCCCAAGAGACCAACATGAAGGAAAATGGTGAGGAAAACATGAAAACATGAAAGCATGTTGGAATGGGTAGACGTTTTTGGGTTTTTACTTTCCCAAGGAGTCAAAATGCATTTCCCAAAAACTGATGGCTTCTCCAATTCAAATTTTGGTTGCCATACCTTTCCCATCCCATGCAATAACCAACTCAACCAATTTATGGCAGTAATAAATGATTGGGTGAATAAGACAAGAAAGGTAGTTGACCGTTTTTTATGGGTTCTCCCTTTGAGATTTGGCTTTTCCCCACTGGCCCAAAGGTTTGAATATGTTATGTATCTAAATAATTATAAGCCATTATTTTAAATATTAAATATAGAGTTAGTAAACTAATTTAGGGTCATACCAATTCATCAAGCAATGTGTTTTAACCTATAAAAGGTTATCTCCATAATTGTAAAGAAAACCATCATATTATTCAATTATCATTTCATTGTGGGTTTAAAATATGAATCATGTGGGCTTAGAAATATTTTCTGCTTCAAGTGGTATTAGATCTACCTTCGGCTCCTCAACACCTTCCTCAACCCCATCCACCAACACCCCATTTCCCCATCTGCTCTGCTGCTCCACTTGTCCACCATCATGTGCATTCCTCCCATGTCCTGCTCCACCACTGTGTTTCCCTTTACTCTCACGTCACCCAACACACTCCCTTCTGCTTCTTCACCTGCCTCCATTCTACTAGACTCCATCTCCCACCTCCCTTCCCTTCTCCATATCCATGTTGGCCACCTCCTCATTTCTCCCTCTACCATCCTTTGCCCCTGTATTTCCATCCATCACCTCCTCCATCCTTGCGATTGCTCGTCCACTGCCCACGTGCTCCAACTCAACGACATGCACACAAACAAACATAAAATATTATATAATATATATATTATAATATCTTATATTTATAATATTTTAAATTGTTTATTATATTATATAATAATTCTTATTAAACAAAAATTCCTCCCTGCACAAGGAAAATGTCAGAGATGAATGAAATTAAAGAAAGAACGGAGAAATTAGAGAGTAACCAAGCCTAAGGTTTTAAAAATATTGAAGGATTACACTCAAGAATCAACCAAATCGAAATAGAACTACACAAAGGAAAAAACAAATTATCAAAGTCTGTCAAAAAAGAATTCAACAAAGAAGTAGCTTGGGAGATGGAAGGTGTAAGAAGGGAAATCACAGTATTGCTCGAATTCAGATTAAGCAAACTCGAGCAACATTGGAAGACCAATTACCACATTATTTTGCAAGGTGTCAAAGCAAGACCAACCATCCTCAAATTCAAGCCATCATAAGAGAATTCCTCCCAGAAGAGAAATTCCACAAGAAGAGTTTGATCACGATCACTCTCCAAATCATGAACAATTGATCTCTCCTCCAAAAACAAGTGGATATCAAATGAAACCCAAGTCAGAATTGTCAAAATTTAATGGTGACACAAAACAGAGCATGGCATGGATCAACAAAGCAGAAGAATTTTTTTCTATACACAATATCACAACCGATGAAGAAATGATAACATATGCATCGATGCAACTATAAGATCGGGCTTACAACTGGTACATGTGGTGCAAGGTTACAACACAGACAACTAAGCACAAGTGGAAAACGTTCAAAAATGATTTCTTTAAGAGGTTTTAAGATTTAAAAGAAAAAGACTTCTTCGCAAAACTCACGAGACTACAACAAAAAGGTGACGTCGATGAATACACCGACGAATGGGAAGCCCTGGAGACACGTGTGCCGGAACTCACAGACAGTCATCTCCTCTAGACTTATGTGTATAGAATAAAACCCTATATCAGAGATGAACTAGAGCTACTAAATGTATCAACCTTGGACAAAGTGAGACGCAAGGAAAAAATCATTGAGGAAAATTTGAAAACGACATGGAACAAGAACCATGACAAAGATCGAAGGTCCATCCAAAATACCAAAACCAACACCAAATACCAGCCACCACATCTAAGAAGTGACAACAAAAATACTTTTGAATTCCAACGAATGAAAGAAGGAAAGTGTATATATTGTGGAGAGAAATGGGTCCCAAGACACATATGTTTAAAAAAATCGACAACCAAGAACTTATATCAATGCGAAGCAGAAGAGGAAGACAAATCAGATAGAGAGGAATCCGACATAGAAGAAACACGTGACATCGAAAATCCTTCGTCGGATTCAGAAGATGAAGAAACACCCAAAATATCAATTGCAGCCATAACAGGAATACACCAACCATAGACATTAAAATTTAAAGGACATATAAAAAATAACAATGTTGTTGTCCTATTCGACACAAGAGGTACCCATAATTTCATCGACGTTATTATTGCAAAGAGTCTTAACCTTTTCATATATACAGTACCCAACATGAAGGTAATGGTAGAAGATGGAAAGAAGATCGAAAAAATGGGAAAATGTGACAAAGTTAAGCTATAAATACAAGACTATAACCTTGGGTCAGAATTTTATGCAGTACCCTTAGGAGGAGTTGATGCAGTATTAGGAATTCAGTAGCTACAAACACTAGGTACGTACTCAGAAAACCACCAAGAACACTTTATAAGGTTTAAATGGCAAGGAGAAAAATACAAATTGTATGGGTTCCAACCCCCTTGCACACAAATTGTGTCATCCCACAAAATGGAGAAGCTAATTCAAAAGGGAGCACCAGTGTATCTCATACAATTCTAGGAGATGGAATTATTAACTTTAGAAGTAGTTAGACCAGGTCATCCAGAGATCCAAGGATTAGTCCAAAAACACAAAAAAATATTCAAAGACCTTCCCATGGAGTTACCACCAGAAAGGAAGATCAGGCATGTCATTGAAATCAATTCTAGATCAAGCATTGTCAATTTTAAACCCTATAGGTACCCACACCATCATAAGACATAGATTGAAAGATTAATCTATGATTTCCTGAAATCTGGAGTGATTACAGAAAGTCGGAGTCCTTATGCTGCACCAGTAGTACTGGTATGAAAGAAGGATGGGTCATTTAGGCTATGCATCAACTACAGAGGACTAAACAAGATAACTATTAAAGACAAATTCCCCATTCCATTTATCAATGAAATGTTGGACGAGTTGCATGGCGCAAGGTACTTTCAAAAATTAGACTTAAGGTCAGGATATTACCAAATCAGAGTAAGGCTAGAAGATGTGGCAAAGACAGCTTTCCGAACCCATGAAGGACATTATGAATTTAAGGTCGTTCCTTTTGGACTGACCAACGCTCCAACAACATTTCAAGCAACCATGAATAACCTATTTCAACCATTCCTAAGGAATTTTGTACTAGTTTTCTTTGATGATATACTTATATACAGTAAGACATCGAAGGACCATCTCATACATCTGGAACTAGTACTCTCTATTTTAAAAGAAAACCAGTTCTATGCCAAGATGTCCAAATGCACGTTTGGTAAGGAAGAATTGAGCTATCTTGGTAACGTAATTCAAGGTAGATCCAGAAAAAATCAAATCAATCACAGACTGGCCCAAACCTACTAACATCTCCAAGTTAAGGGGATTCCTTGGGATAATTGGATACTATCGAAGATTCTCCAGAATTATGCGCACATAACCGCACCCTTATCCAACCTTCTAAAAAAGAACGCCTTCGAGTGGAGTGTAGAAGCATATAAATTTTTTTAAGCCTTGAAAGGAATTATGTCCTCCACGCCTGTACTAGCTACCCTGGACTTCTCCAAACCATTTGTAATAGAATGTGACACTTATGGTTATGGTTTGGGAGCAGTACTAATGCAATATGAACACCCGATAGGTTTTGAGAGCAGAAAATTAAACAATCGAGAACAATTGAAGTCTACATACGATAAGGAAATGTTGGCAATTATGCAGGCATTGGTAAAGTGGCGACAATACCTCCTAGGGAGAAAATTCATGATCCGCACTGACCATAATAGTCTTAAATATCTACTTCAACATAAAACATTGTCCACAAAACAACAAAAGTAGATAGAAAAAATCATTTTTTTCGACATGGAAATAATACACAAAAAGGGGAAGGAAAATGTAGTTGTAGATGCACTCTCTAGAAAAGATGAGAACTATAGAGGAATAAAGAAGATAACTATTAAATACAAATTCCCCATTCCATTTATCAATGAAATGTTGGATGAGCTGCATGGCGCAAGGTACTTTAAAAAATTAGACTTAAGGTCGGGATATTACCAAATCAGAGTAACTCTAGAAGATGTGGCAAAGACAGCTTTCCAAACCCATGAAGGACATTATGAATTTAAGGTCATTCCTTTTGGACTGGCCAACACTTCAGTAACATTTCAAGCAACCATGAATAACCTATTTCAACCATTCCTAAGGAATTTTGTACTAGTTTTCTTTGGTGATATACTTATATATAGTAAGACATGGAAGGAGCATCTCATACATCTAGAACTAGTACTCTCTATTTTAAAAGAAAATCAATTCTACGCCAAGATGTCCAAATGCATGTTCGGTAAGGAATAATTGAGTTATCTTGGTAATGTAATATCTAAAGAAGGATTCAAGGTAGATCCAGAAAAAATAAAATCAATCATAGACTGGCCCAAACCTACTAACATCTCCAAGTTAAGGGGATTCATTGGGCTAACTGGATACTATTGAATATTCATCCAGAATTATGCGCACATAACCATGCCCTTATCAAACCTTCTAAAAAATAATGCCTTCCAATGGATTGTAGAAGCATATAAATGTTTTGAAGCCTTGAAGGGAATTATGTCCTCCATGCCTGTACTAGCTACCCCAGACTTCTCCAAACCATTTGTAATAGAATGTGATGCTTCTGTTTATGGTTTGGGAGCAGTACTAATGCAAGATGAACACCCGATAGGTTTTGAGAGTAGGAAATTAAAAAATCGAGAACAATTGAAGTCTACATACGATACGGAAATGCTGGCAATTATGCAGGCATTGGTAAAGTGGTGACAATACCTCCTAGGGAGAAAATTCATGATCGGCATAGACCATAACAGTCTTAAATAGCTACTTCAACATAAAACATTGTCCACAGAACAACAAAAGTGGATAGAAAAAATTGTTGCTTTCGACATGGAAATAATACACAAAAGGGGAAGGAAAATGTAGTCGTAGATGCACTCTCTAGAAAAGATGAGGATATTACCTCCTACTCCATGTTAGTCGCAATTCCAGATTGGCTAGATGAAATACGAAGTGAATACGTCAAGGACCCAGAAACAAGCACTATAATTAAAAATTCCAACCGTGACCCCAAGTTTGATTGGAAAAATGATATCCCTTGGTATAAGGAGAGGATTTATTTAAACTCAAACTCTAAGTTCAAGGTTAAGGCAATGAAGGAATCCCATGATTCACCAGCCCCAAGACATGTAAGATTCTTCAAATATTACTATAATGCAAGAAGGTCATTTTTATGGAAGGGAATGCAAAAAGATATCCAGCAATATGTGGTAGAATGCGACAAATGCCAGAGGAACAAAAGAAAAATTATTTTAACCCCAGCGTTACTCCACCCCCTACACATTCCAGACCAGAAATGGGAAAAGATATTAATGGATTCCATTGATGGGTTGCCTCCGTTAGAAGGAAAAGACAAGATCCTTGTAGTGGTTGATCGATTAACCAAATTTTCTCACTTCATGGCAATAAAAAAAACAGACACGGCAAAACAAATTGCAGATGTATTTTGCAAAAATGTCTACAAATTACATGGCTTCCCAAAAGTCATTGTCAATGACAGAGATGAAAAATTTAATGGGAAATTTTGGAGGGAGTTTTTCAAACAAGTAGGCACATCACTCAATATGAGCTCAGCTTACCATCCCCAAATAGATGGTCAAACTGAAGTCCTTAATAAATGCTTAGAAGCATATCTACATTGTTTCGTAACAGATAAACAAAACCATTGGTCTCAATGGTTACACTTAGTAGAATGGTGGTACAATTCAACTTACCACACCTCCGAAAAAATGACCCCTTTCCAAGCTTTATATGGGTATGAACCTCCAAATTGGAAGGAGTTAGTTCTTAATGACACTAATGTTCCAGAAGTAAGGAACCAACTAGAGAAATCTCAAAAAATGATTGAATTACTAAAGGATAACTTAATCATGGCACAGAACTGCATGAGGCAACAAGCAGATCAACACAGAACCGAAAGAGAATTTGAAGTAGGAGACTACATGTTCGTAAGATTCCATCCCTATAAACAGGTATCCCTTAAAAGTGGACAAAAACACAAGTTGGACCCAAAGTTCTATGGACCATACCAGATTATCCAGAAGATTAGTCAAGTGGCGTATAAATTAGAGTTACCTAATAAAAGTCGTATCCACAATGTCTTCCATGTATCATGTCTCAAAATTTTTTTGGGGAAACATCAAATAGTACAAACAATACGCCATGTGTTAGATGATGAAGGGAGGGTCATTTGGGAACCTAAGGCAATCATGGCAACCCAAGAAAGAAAACCTCGTTCTCGAACACTCAAGGAATATCTCATTAGGTGGAAGAATTTTCCAGATGAAGATGCATCATGAGAGATAGAACAGTTTCGTCAAAAATACCCATCCTTACCCTTGCTTTGAGGACAAATCATTCTAAAAGATGATGGCAATGTTATGTATCTAAATAATTATAAGCCATTATTTTAAATATTAAATATAGAGTTAGTAAACTAACATAGGGTCACACCAATTCATCAAGCGGTGTGTTTTAACCTATAAAAGGTTATCTCCATTATTGTAAAGAAAACCATCATATTATTCAATTATCATTTCGTTGTGGGTTTAAAATACGAATCATGTGGGTTTATAAATCTCCTGGCATTGTACGACATATGTTGGTGCTCCCTTTTGAATTAGCTTCTCCATTTTGTGGGATGACAATTTGTGTGTGAGGGGGTTGGAACCCATACAATTTGTATTTTTCTCCTTGCCATTTAAACCTTATAAAGTTTTCTTGTTGGTTTACTGAGTAGGTACCTAGTGTTTGCAACCACTGAATTCCTAATACTGCATCAAATCCTCCTAAGGGTACTACGTAAAATTCTGAATCAAGTTTATAGTCTTGTATTTCAGCTTAACTTTGTGGCATTTTCCCACTTTTTTGATCTTCTTTCCATCTGCTACCATTACCTTCATGTTGGGTACTGGATATATGAAAAGGTTAAGCCTCTTTGCAACACTAATGTCAATGAAATTATGGGTACTTCCTATGTCGAATAGGACAACAACATTGTTATTTTTTATATGTCCTTTAAATTTTAAGGTTATCCCCATTATTGGAAAGAAAACCATCATATTATTCAATTACCATTTCATTGTGGGTTTAAAATACGAATCATGTGGGTTTAGAAATCTTTTCTGCTTCAGAATATCCGCCCCCCCCTTATCCTTAGGAAATCATGCCCCTTCTCATTATTTGTTGCATTGAAATAACTGGTTGTGGGTTCTTAATTAAATTGCATATTTACATGATGTCCATAGTTATAATATGTCGTCTAGCACAAAATACCATCAACAACAATTTTTAATCGTCGAAACATAAAACATTAAATCGATGGTGGGGATTTTTCCTTTAGCTCCACACCATGATTAATTACAATATAAACATCATATACATTTAATGTAAATGGGGTCAAAACTGGGGTGTTACACTATGTCATCTTATCTACCATTTCATCATTCATGCCATGTCATCACTACCTTTGTATTTCCTTTGAATTATACCAAGTTCACATTTTTTCTTTCCTTTGTCTTTCACTGAGTTCAGTCTTCCATCATGTCCTTTGATTATCCTTTGTCATTCATGAACTACTTTAACATCAATGAAAATTATAATTCATATTTCCAACAATCTCTCCCTTTGGCATTAATGGAAACACCTAAACCTTCTCCCCCTTTGATAATCATGATAAAGGATAACCTATTATTCCCTTTGTTGTAACTAACTTGACATTGAATTTTCAATTGTTACCTATACCAAACTTGATGTCGGGTAAGAGATGCGGCTCTATTAAGCAATTCCTCGACCCAATCAGCAACCCACAATAGCTGAGTTGTCGTCCCCTTTGTCAACCAGATTTCAAATTCGTGGTAAATTCTATTTCATAACCGAAATTTCACAAGCATCCAAAAAGATAACAAGCTTTCTTATTAAATATACGAAATAGCTTGTGGACCATTCAATCAGTGTCCCCACTAAATCGACGATGAAATCCACATCAGGTGAGACGAAATTTATAAAAAATTTGCGCACATCGGATTTTTTCTAAATCACGCAACTCCTCCCAACGAAATCATTGCGCACCGTCGATCTGTTTCCACAATCGATCTCGACCATTGATCGTAGGTCCAATTTCCAGGAATTAGTTTTGAGTTTCACAGCTTGGCCCCTTTCTTATCTTCCTCACTCTTTTATCAATAAAATCCTCCTTGACCATTGATTTGAACCCCTTTTGATCCCAACCACACGATTTTAGGAGTATGGGTGATTAGTTTAGATTTAACTCGAGCACATCTTTTGTTTTACGAAACCCGATTTCTACTGTAAATCTGTTGATCTAAACCATAGATCTATAGAATATGTAAATTTTTTTACGTTCTGTAGTCTTTTCTAAATTGATCACTAGAAGGATCAATTCCCTCCTGCAAAGCTTTTCACAGACGATTTCGACCTCCTATACTTATATCAGAATTCGAACTACAAACATACACATGCACACAGAGAATTTCAAATTCCAACTTATGGTGATTATAAGTGAAGGTATAAACACTCAATAACTTGCAGAGTAAACTCTGTTCTTCATTATATTGATCCAGAAGTACAATTTCTCACAGAATCTGTACTCTTCAGTCCTCACTAATTCTTCTATCCTCTTCTTTTGTTTCTCCTCATCCAATTAACTTGGACTTGGTGTTGATCATACTATTAACATCCTTCTTGTAGTGATTTTTTGAGTAAGAAACTTGGATAATGAGTTCATAGACTCCCCCTATCATAGTGCTTCTCCTAAACACATTCATTCTTCAAAGATGAGATCAAATCCAACTATGGTAGCTAATACCAATTTTTCACCTCTACTCTTCTTGTTTTGGTAGTAACTTTAGAACATTCTTCTCTTCTTACCAAAAGACATTTTTCAAGTATTAATTGCAATTTTATGATATTAACTCCCCCTGAGTTTATGATACCTTCTAATGCTCATGAGAGTTTTAGAATGGGAATTCAACTTCAGTTCCACCACCATCACTAACTTCTTCTTCAATATCTTCATCATGCTTTCCATTATAATGGATGTTATTCTTGTATGCAACACTATTATACTTAACATTGTCTTGGGAAACTTCTTTGATGTTTGAAATCTTTGTTTTTTCTTCACCTTTGGAGTCTTCCTTTCTTCTCCACATATTTCCACGAGGTACCCTGCGTACTGACCTTGTTTGTTTCTTGGATTCCTTACTTAGATCTTTTCTCTTGATTTTGCACTCAACAACCTTGTGACCAAATTTGTGACAGTAGTGACAATAGCCATAGAAAATTCCTTCATTTTTGAGGGATATTTGACCTTTCTGCTTCACAGCTTCCATCCTCTTCCAACCCTTACTTTGTTCTTGGACTTTTATTGAAGAATTATTCCTTAGCTTACATTCTCTAGCTATATGTTCAAAATTATGACATGTATAACAATGACCAAGAAAGATTTATTGGACCCTGCTTTTCCTTAGTCTTTTAAGTATCATTCCAGTTCTGTCATTATAATGAGATGAGGAGGGAGAATTCCGAGTATTCTTAATTGTACTTTTTAGTACATTAGCACATCCTCTTCTATTATTTATTTATCAGTTAGTAAGGGAGGAACATTTTGACTTCCTTTCATTGTCATACCCTAAACCAATTTTATCATTTTATGGTTTCTGGCTCCTTAAGATGTCATCTAAAATGTTTGAACTGTTCTCAAACTTTGTTTTAATAGTTTCTTCATCAGCTTCTTCCTAAGCAAGGTACCTTCTTCTTCAAGTTTTTTAGTTTTTTGTATTTTGTCCTTGATCCTCTCATTAATGGTCTGCTGGACTTCTAGCTTCTTTATCTCCTTTTTGAGGTTATCAACTTCTTGTCTTAATCTCTCGGCCTCTTCCATGTGGTCTTCCAACATCTTTATTTCTTTCTTGAAGTTAGCAACTTCCTTTTTTAGGCTCTTTCATTAGAGGAAATTTGGGGTCTAAAATGGGCCTTATAAGAAAACGTGCCAAAATAAGTTTTTGTGAGTTGGAATTCAAGAACCAATAGAATTTCAATAAAATAAGTCAACCATAATGGTTGAATTGACATATTTGTCATTAAAAAAACTACTTTTTTTGTTCATATTTTCGACATATCTCATTATGTTTTTACTCAAATTTCGATCGGGAGAGCTCGTTGGATACGGAATTTGATTCCGCATCCAACGAGTACCCACACTGCATACTTTTGACGGACCCTGCTACCCCAAAAACAAGAAATACCTGAAAAAACGTCATCATCACGTTTTTTTAGGTATTTCTTGTTTTTGGGGTAGCGGGGTCCGTTAAAAGTATGCAGTGTGGGTACTCGTTGGATGCGGAATCAAATTCCATATCCAACGAGCTCTCCCGATCGAAATTTGAGTAAAAACACAGGGATATATACCGAAAATACAAACACAAAAAGTAGTTTTTTTCTTTCTTCCTCCAAAATTAATCAATATTATTTTATTATTTTAACTATTATTTTATTATTTTAACTATTATTTTATTATTTTAACTATTATTTTATTATTTTCCTTAGGAGGCCCATTTTAGACCCCAAAATTCCTCTAATGTGCCTCTTCCATGCTAGCCATAATTTATTTTCTTGCAACGTACAATTCTTCTCAAAGGGTCTTGACTTCCTATTCATTTTACTTCTACTCTTCTTGATACTTTGAAAATTTATCTTCCAAATACTTGTTCTCCCTCCTGCTTTTTCTCAATTCTTCAAAGGCACTTATGAGTTCTGTTTCTAAGTTTGCCTCTCTTTCCACATCTGAATGATCTTCTGAAGTTTGAGTTGTTCTCCCTATGAATAGATTTTCTTCATCTTTAGTTATATATTCACTATCATACTTGCAAATAGCAAGGTTTGTTTGTGCTATCTCTTCATTTGAATAAAGCTTTTCCAATTTGACCCAGAGTTCCTTGGATGAGACACATGGTCCAATCTTCCTTTTGATAGATTGAGATGTTCCATCTAATATGGACTCTATTGCATTTGCATTATTTTTCTTGGCTTTCCTTTGAGCTGGAGTCCTTATTCTCTTTGGTGGGACATAATCAGTGATCACTGCATTCCATACACCAGGTTCCAATGCCTTAAGATAACTTCCCATTATTGTACTCCAAAATATGTATTATTCTTTTCCAAGTATTGGAGATCCATTTTGTGTAAATCTCTTCTTGTTGATCCATAGTGGTTTTTAATAGGATCTTCCTTCGAGTGGTTAAACTATTAGTGAAGGATCTGTCTCTGATACCAATTATTGATAGCCGGTCAATACTGAGAAGGGGGGGGTTGAATCAATATTGTTGACTTTCTACCTTTTAAACCACTTATTAAGATTTAATCAAAACATTGAATCAACAAGATACACATAGCACAGATTTTATCGTGGAACCCTAATAAGGTAAACAACCAACGTGTTTCTATTATCTGCAAAAGTTTGTTTTTACAATATACAATAGTTATTTGCAAGCACCCACTTGCTGGAGACCACAATCCCTAAGTTTCTCAGCCACTATTCAAGGATGCACCCACACCCTAATTTATGCCTGCACCTACATACAAGGATACACCAATACCCTGATTCTCTAGCCACTACTAGAAGGAGTCTAAGACTCCCTTGCAGGCATGTAGCCTACCCTACCACCACCCTTCAACCCTAATTTGATATTATCAAACTTCCTAGACCTTCTTCAAACTCTGTCTCTGGCTTTCTTCACTTGGTTGTCTGTCTTGTTGCTACACGGGTCTGGATTGCAGAGATACACTTTTCATTCTCTGACTTCTGGTCTTCTGCTTTAGATATTCATTATTCACCCAAAGAGACTCCAGAGAAACTCCACTTCCTCTTCAAGATTCTGTTTATATATTCTTCTTAAACATTAATACAACAACATACATTTTCAAACAGTCATGCCCTTACAATACTCTAACTTTGTTTATGTGCCTTTTGTTACTCATAATTGTCGTAACTTTGTTAACCACACCCTTCATAATTCTGTTTATGAACATTTAATTCTTTTCAAAATTAAACCTATCTGATATTCTTCCAACAATGGCGTACATTCTCTTCATACTTGCAGGAATCATCTTTAAAGATTGCAGGAAATATTCACTACATCTACACACCATATGAGGTCATGACCATATGGACAATTCATCAAGAAATCCTTTTAATCAACTTTAAAACATTCTCAGAACCTTCTTCCACAGCCTGGATTTCACGATTTTCTTGTTTCCGCAAGATTCCTTCCGCTATCGTTAGATTTCCGCAATTTTATCGTTCTGTAATTCAACTTCCCGCATTGCCCATTCCACATTCCACTTTCTAGACTTGCCTTTCCACACGCGGATTGTGGATGTCAAAAAACAATCTTTCTAGTTTTTCGAGCTTCTACCTTTCCACCTTTCCGCTTCCGCAACGATCCTTCCGTCGTTGTCTTTCTGCACCAACCGTTCTGCAAAGGCCTTCCCGCTTTCTGCCTTTTCTGCAATGCAGAATGCGGAAATCGAAAACTCAACTTTTCCACGACTTTGATTTTTTGTTTTTTCACAGTTTCGCACCCACACTTCTTTTCTGAATCGTTGATCTACTTCCAGAACTATTCTTAGATGTCTGATATTGATCCTTTGCGGAACTTTTCTCCTTTCCACTTTCCTTGCGAATCTCTTCTTGACCTTAGAATTTCTATGGATCTTCATTTGACCGTTGATCTATTGCGACATGATTTCTTACTGTTGGATCTATGATTCTTTGCAAAACTCATCTACATTCACTATTTCTTTGTTTCAACACTCGGCCTATTTTAATCTCAACATGCAAACTGACATTTTTCTCTTGTTTTGGCAGATTGATATTTCGCTTATGTAAGAACCAAATGAGAATCTAACTTCATGGATGGATAGCCAATTCATCAAGGAGCAGGATCATGTCATCTTTAGATCTTACTGACACACACACATATTTTGGAGGACATTTGAAAACAGTCTTCCAACCTTTTGTTATGACACTTAGACAAATTTCTTACTCTGATCTAATCTGCCTAAAACACTGTTTTTGTAGGTCCATAACTTCTTCCTCAGCTACTTCTAAGAAAATATGAGGACATGGTCAGGTAGAGAAAACACAGGTCTACAAGACCCCTATTTGATGCGGGAATTTATTCTAACCCATGATTTAGGGAGGTCATTCTCTTAGACCCTCTTAGACTAGTTTTGACTATTTATCCATACTTAGTCAATTTCCTGATTTTCACCAATTGCCATATTCCTCCATAATGATGTCATATCATCTATTTTTTCATCATAGGCAATGTCTCTTACCAATTTTCCATAAATTATGTTATTCTATGTCATCATATCTTTCATTTCATCATTCATGCCATGTCATCACTACCTTTGTCTTTCCTTTGACTTATACTCAATTCACCTTTTGTCTTTCCTTTGTCTTTCACTAAGTTCACTCTATCATCGCGTCCTTTGCTTATCCTTAGTCATTCATGAACTAATTTGACATCAATGTCAACTATTATCCATATTGCCAACACAATCTTCATTTATGACATTGAATAAAACCCATAATCATGTTATGCAATTTCAATAATATATATAAATAAAATGCATATCTTATATAAGTAAGCTTACGTTGAAGATGATATACATCTTTTAGACTATAGCAATCTCGTTCATTTGGTTGGGAAATTTCAATTTCACTATTGGAGGTGGTGCATAGTAATCACAAATCATTATTACTCTACTACTCATAAACAAAAAATATTGAATCTTGAGGAATATCAGTTGCATGGTAGTGCAAACTCAAATAAGGTTCTAATTCGAATCTTCTAATTTCAAATATCACCTCACCATGATCGTCATCATTAAATTTATAATCCTTAATGCGGTCATATCCCATAAGCTCATGCACCTCTTGTACAATCATGTCACATAGTAGCCCAAGATTTACACCAGGGATCGATTTCATCTATGATATGGCCTTTGAAGCAACCTTGTAGAATTGCAATGCTCCCATGGAAGAGGTAGAAACATCTAAAGGCTTGATAGGAAAAAAATCTATCACCAAAGCCACATCAATTATGTGGAGTATAGCATATAAGGTGTTACCTAAACTCTTTGAATGGACCTAAATTGGATTTAGAAGATCCAAGTCTCCAAACTTAGCATCCTTCTGCAATGCAATGGGTGCTCAAAGGAGTAAAAGAGTTCCTTACATCACTACTAATACAAAGAATTTGTTGGTCCTCCACACTAGGAGCTACATGATGAGATGACACTTGAAGCATATCTGGGGCATTTTCACTGTAAGTAATCACTTCAAAAGTCTTCTCGTTATAGAAACCATGCACCCAAATGGATGAAGAATCTCTCTCCTCTGTATCTATTGCAAATATGCACTAACTATAGCTACGCTCTTATTGCACTGTGAGCATAGATGACAAACTGGACGCCAGAAGCTATAATTTAATATTGAAAATTGTCAACTCTCCAAAGTTCACAACCATGGTTTCCCAAGCTGTTTATCCATTTGCATTTCAAGCTATAATTTAATATTGAAAATTGTCAACTCTCCAAAGTTCACAACCATGGTTTCCCAAGCTGTTTATCCGTTTGCATTTCAAAATTGGTTTCCATTGAAGTTAAGGTATTCAAATTGGAAAGATATAGACATTGCCGTGAAAGGAGACTGCTTGGGCACACAAGAAAGAAACACGTTAAAGCCTTATCTCAAACCCTATCTTAAACATGCTAGTTTCTTACTTCCAAGATGTGTGGAATCTATTGATTTGTGGGAGGGAAAGACATGTGGAATCCTTTGATTCACGGGAGGCATGACGAATATTTATGGTGTTTCAGAAACTTTCCCTTGTAGAATAACGCCTATGTATGTAAATATATATAGAAGAAAGGGTTTCTGCATAGAATTACTATGGATTAAAGAAAATTGTCCACAATACGCTAACAAAGGGTGTGATTACAATCTAGATTAGCATAGCTATACATAATGTAAATAGACAGGATGAAAATATATTATTAACATGCATTAATTTATGAGTATGTGATCTAAGTATGTATATCATTGAGTAAAATATGATTTTTCTCTAGATAAAGTCAAAGATCATTAAACCCGCCACAAGGTAGTTAACACAAATATTTAAACATTTAAGTATTTTCTTTATATTATAATGGTTAATATACATAATGAATAACAAGATCCATAAGGTGGCAATGGGTGGCAATGTCCCTGACATTTGCCACTTTCTGTAGCAAGAAGAGAGAAGTTGTAGGAAGAAGAGTCGAAACAGATATGCATACAAATGTGTTATTATTATATAACATGAAAGCTATAGAAAAAAAAACTAGAAGAAAAACACCCATGCAAAAGAATAGGTATTACAATTTGAGAGATAACCGTTGAATGAAAAATTTAATTTTTCGATTAAAGGTACTATGCTTTGGATTCCTTTCGCACCATGACGTGTTAAGGTTCAAAAGTTTATGTCTAGTGTACACCTTCTCATTTGCTCTTACTTCTTGTTGGTCTCTTCAAACATCCATAAACATAATAATTATTAAAATATAATAATACACATCCATAAACATAATAATTATTAAAATGTAATAATAGACAACCATAAACATGCACATAAACATGAACACAAACATTCCATAATCACTTAATACAACTTTGAACTTATAAAAGTTAAATGAGCCACTTGCTAAAATACAATTGCCTTTTACATCAATATAATGAATAAAATTTAATCTCAACCATTGTTAAACCTTTTTCGTGAAGCACAAAAAAAAAAATTTCAAGTAATAAAACATCGTATTGCCCCTACGCCCCCCCCCGCCCCCGAAAAACCTTAAAATTTGGTATTTATTGTAAAATTGCCTCGAACATATGACTTTATGATTAACAATAAAAACATAGGTGTATATTAATGAATGGATTTTTTTTATTATAACGGTGAATTGAAATAATGACCATAATGACAAAGAATTATAGAGGGAAAGCCACCAAATAACATACCAATTTTAGTTATGCACACCTAATTAGGCTCTACGGTGACATTAACTAAACTAATTGCAACTATATACACCTAATGAACATTGAGGAATAATAAATTTATTTTTCCTTCTCTCAATTTAAAATAATCTATATAATAATATATTATGTTTGAAATTTTTTGACAAAAAGTTATTCTCTATATAAAAAAAACCATCGTTTTGTTACCTCATTCTCACAATTAATTTTAGTGTAAATGGTAACAAAATATTCATTCTTCTTTCATTTATTCTGGGACCTAATCAAGGAGGAGGTTTGGGCCATTGTAGAGGAATCATGGAAAAGTAAAGGAGTGCTCAAAGCCTTTAACGCGACGTTCCTAGCCCTAATCCTAAAAGGAGAGGGCACTGATACCCTTGGTAAGTTTAGACCCATATCCCTCTGCAATGTGATTTACAAGATAGTTTCCAAAGTCATAGCAAATAGGCTTCATCCTCTCCTCCTGGGGTTGATCAGCCCGGAACAATCTGGCTACGTAGAAGGCCAACAAATCTTGGACGGTATTATTACGGTCCAAGAATCCATCCACTCCCTAAAATGCTCTAGACGCCCAGGAATTCTCATCAAATTAGACATAGCCAAGGCTTTTGACAAGCTTAGCTGGAATTATCCGGAGAAGGTGCTTTAGGCCTTTGGCTTCTGCCAGGATTGGGTGGAGTAGGTCATGGGTCTGGCCTCCTCTCCCTTCTACTCCATCCTGCTGAACGGCTCCCCGACGAGGCTCTTCTCGCATTCCAGGGGGATTAGATAGGGAGATCCCCTCTCCCCATTTCTCTTCATTCTGGCAGCGGAAGGGTTAAGCAAGCTCATCAAGGCCCAAACAAAACATGGGAGGATCAAGGGATTATCGTTCCATGAGGACATGGACAAAAAAATGCACCAACAATTCGTGGATGACAAAATGTTTATGGGGCACCCTTCAGTCCAAGAGGCTCGAGCCTTCAAAACAAGCCTAACGACCTTTGCTAAGGCACCGGGACTTGCAGTTAACTCGGAGAAATCTCATATTTTTTTCTTCAACACCCCGCTCATTTTCCAGAGAAACATCGGGAGAATTTTGGGATTTCAAAAAGGATCGCTAACAACCAAGTATTTGGGGGTCCCTTTGAGCCAAGGAACTATCAGGAAAGATTCTTGGCAAGACTTGCTGGACAGGATAAAGTCCAGATTAGCTAGTTGGACTCTCAAGCCCATGAACCTCCCTAGGAGGTTAGTAATGGTCAAATCGGTCCTCCATGCCATACCGATGTACCTGTTCTCAATCTTATCTGCTCCTAAGTCAATCTTACGAGAAATCAGATGCATCCAAAGAAATTTCCTATGGGAAGGGAGATAAACTAAAGCTAAATTCGCCCTTGTTAGTTGGGATAAGGTAAGCACGCCTAAGGATAAAGGGGGCCTTAGTCTTAGGGATCTCGAAGTGGTGGGGGAAGTGCAAGAAGCCAAGATATGGTGGAGATGGTGCAATTATAAACAGGAACCTTGGGCCAATATTTGGCACATAAAGTATGCTAGGGGTTGTCCAAACACTCAGCTGGTGTGTTTCAATGGGGACCCTCAAGGATCCCACATTTGGCAAAAGGCTAGAGAAGGGAGGAAATTGATCCAAGATCACAGCTTCTGGGAAATTAAATCGGGAAATCTCATCAACTTTTGGGACGATTCTTGGAACCAATTCCCTAAGCTTGGGAATGACCCTAGATGGCAATATATCAGGGCCAAAAGTATGGAGGAAGGCAAAGAAAAGGTTCACTAGTTCTGGGAGGGGAGACCTTAGGAAGACAAGTGCAGGTGGATGATCCCGGTCAACTAGGACACCCAGATATCGACTGAGGATATTAGAGCCCCTGAAAATGAATTACAATAATGCAACATTCTGACCAAGAATGGGGATGATACCCTCAGATGGGAATACTCATAAAAGGGGACCTTCAGCATAAAAGAAGCCTATAACATTAAAATAAGGGATCAGGCAGAGGAGGACAAGATCTGGAAGAAAGTATGGACTTCCAACCTCTAGCCAAAAGTAGCTACCTTCTACTGGCTAGTAGTTAGGCGCAGGATTCTGATGGGGGGAAACTTGAGGTGTAGAGGCATCCAAGGCCCGTCGTGGTGTGTATTATGTATTAACCAAGAAGAGAGCATGGGTCACCTCCTCGATGCATGCCCCTTCACCTCTGATCTCTGGGACAAAGGCGCACAACTTTTCAGGAAGAGCAACAGAAGCAGAGGAAACCCAGACCAAACCTTTAGGGAATGGCATCCCAAGGATTTCAAAAATAACATTCTACAGTTCTTATGGAAAGATTTTCTAGGCACTGTGATGTGGGTAATATGGAAGGAACGAAACAGTAGAATTTTTAAGGGAAAACAGCAATCCACTCGGGATGTCTGGAAAATCATCACCTCCAATCTGATGGAAACAGTACACAGCCTGCAGTGGAGCGACGAGGACAAGGAATTCGCCGGTCCGGAGAAAAGTGTTGTGTAGGCATGGGGGATGGAGAGTGGCCGGGCCATCAATGGTATTCATCAAAAACCCAAGTCCTGCAGAGTTGAGATCTTGAACTCTTGGTCTCCCCCACCGAGGCTAGTCTTCAAGTTAAACTTTGACGGTGTGGCTAGAGGCAATCTAGGTGATGTTGGCTATGGTGGGGTCTGCAGAAATCTGGAGAAATTATTCAAGTCTACTATGGCTTACTCAGAATGGATACCAACAACTTTGCGGAGCTGGAAGGGATGATCCGGGGCATCCAAATCATCATCAGAAATGGGTGGATGCCGGCAATAGTTGAAGGAGACTCCAGTATTCTCTCATCCAAATGGCGAAGCAACTGGCCAATGGCAAATCCATGGAGAAAGTGTCATCCAGTTGGCGCCTTGCCAGCAAGCTAGATGACCTTCGAGCCATGGTTATGACGTATCCGACACTCTCCTTCACCCACGTCAGGCGAGAGGCAAACCAAGTGACGGACTTACTGGCTAATGTCAGTGTCAATGAATTCAGGGCCATATGGAGGGATAGCTATAAGATTTCTAGGCTGAGGAATGGATACCCAAGTGTCGACATCTAGCCACTCATGATGTGGGTGACAGAGGACAGGTGATGGGAGTAATGAGAGAGGATTGAGGCAGGGACAGATGGCATCAAGGTCCCTCCACGAGTCGGGCCCATTAACGCGTGTTCGCATGTGGCCTAAGATCATGACGATATGGAGCAATCATTCAACCATTAAGTCAGGGTACGAGGGTGGTCCAAAAGGGAGAATTAGCTCATCCTCCATATGGACCGATGATTCAAGCATGACGAGAGATATTAGAGAATGTCAAGTGCAAGGTACAACGATGGACGGTTTCAGGATATGGGTTATCATTATCCAATACCTAACCATTAATTCATCCATGGAGCTCATGCCTATTAACTCGAAGGTGGTTGCAAAGACCATCACTCGAATTCTGAGGAACATTGGAGATAGGCTAGTGTGTTTTAAGGGTGATCTGTGGGTGGAGGAAGCACAAAATGATTCTGTTAGGGGTAAAAATGCGAAGCGAGAGATGGCTCCACCTCGAGGAGGCCTTAGGAAACCGGGTAGTATAGGGCCAACTATTAACCGATACAAAGGGAAAAAAGAAATTAGGATGGGGAAGAAAGCGGGGACTCGGGCCCAACTTTAGGCTCAGTCTGCTGCAGAGGCCTTCAAATACCAAATCCTGCTTATTGCCCATCTGGAAACAGAGAAAGTGGAGAAGGTGCTCTGGGCTCAAGTTAGTTCCATGCCGATTGAAGTGGTTTGAGAAGAGGTTGATGGCTGGATTTATGACCCTGAATCCACGGTGGGAAAAGCCTCGGCCCATGACTTGCTGGTTATGATTTACAGGGTTCTCATGAATTTGGTCACCCAGTCGAACCTCAGCGCTGCAGGAAAAATTGAGGAGAAGCTTGCTGAGATGATGTCAAAAAAGGAGGGGGATGAAGAGCTCGTCAAGGCCTGGAAGGAGTACAATGACGAATGCTGGAACATGCGAAGGAAGCTCGAAGCCCTCAGCTCGGATTTCTGTCTTATGCACCGGAAGGTGGACCAGATCACCTCCTTCCTGGGCATTGCCTTGTATTAACCAGGGATGGAGCATCACGTCAAGGGGGGGTCTAGTCATCGATCAAGTGGAAGGAGCACCGACAGAACTGATAATACTCTAGAAGAGTGCAAGATGGATGCAGTTCATCTCCTGGGAGGTCAGTTCCAAAGCACGAGTCTGGGCCCAGGGTTCCAGGCACTTCCTGAATCCCACAGTGGGGCACCCTCTGTTCTTTTTGTGATTGTCTATGCAGTTTATTTTATGGTCTATGTGTCTTTCTATGTCTTTGTCTATTAATCTAGCTTATATGATGGCAACTTTGGATGTAATTCAGGGATTGAGCTCTCTCGCTTTTGGGTTGGGTGGGGAACAAGCTAAACAAATGTAATGGGGAAAGGAAGGTTTCTGAGTAGGCTGTCTGAGGCCTGCGAGTTCTGAGCTCCATTGTAATCGTTTTTATGTAG
The DNA here is from genome assembly GCA_001517045.1 of Pseudotsuga menziesii. Taxonomy (NCBI): domain Eukaryota; kingdom Viridiplantae; phylum Streptophyta; class Pinopsida; order Pinales; family Pinaceae; genus Pseudotsuga; species Pseudotsuga menziesii. The sequence goes on from LPNX010736842.1 coordinate 114,391, forward strand.
TAATACCACTTTTATTTACAAAAAAAAACAAAACATTCATTTTGATAGCACGATTCAGCGATCGTAACAAAAATAGGAATTTATAAAATATGTTTTAAAATTTTTGACTTGAGTGTCAAAACTGACTACGGTGAAATCAATTTGAGTTCTATTATTTTTCTTTGAATCCAGATCATTTTAACTTTAGGGGAAAATGGGAAAATATTAATGAACCATTCTCAAAATTGGTATCGCTTCTCTACACGCCCAACCACCGCAAAAGAGCCTCCTGAGTATGCAAACAAAGGTTTCCTTGCTTGGAATCTTATCCACAAGTTTGAATCTCTTTTTGAAAAATTAAACCTGTTAATGGCCATTGGTGTTCATGTCATCATATCGTTAACGATGCCTTGAGATGCTACAAATTATCTCTACATTCGTGATTTACGGTCCTCATGCAGGATTTTGGATTCAAGATCGATTAAATCATTGAAGCATGTGAATATTTTTAGAATACTTCCATGATAACATGGCTCTCTGTAGGGTTTGAATACTAGAACAACACAAAAGAAAAGCATCTTCAAACACATTTATTTATTCTGTTCCTCCATAATCTTTCTGAGGTTATTAGTCTTTTACAACATTTCTATGCCCATGATCCAAGTGATTGCATCCACATAGACGGAGTAATTAAGAGATGAATTATCGACCAAAACCCTTGCATCCACATAGGCAAAGCAATTAAGGGATGAATTATTGACTAAACCCAGTGGTCGGTAGAACCTAGTGAATTAGATAGAAATCATGGGATCAAATAATCATGATAGTACAACAAAATACTAATAAGGTATAGGTGAGATACCATGTGAGCTCAAGGGAGCCTCCATTAATGTTGCAGGACAATATTAATGCATCCTAGATTCCTAAACCCTGGTCTAGCCAAATGGTCACCTACAAGAAGATACCTTAATAAGGTGGATTACTAATAAATTAACGTGGGTGTCCATGTCCTTGTATGAGATACATAGAGCACATTAAATACCCTACCCATACTACTTATTCAATTGCGACGCCGAGGCTAGGGACACAAAACCCAATGCTAACATCAGTTGTACACATCCAATGAAAACGAAAACCATACCTACATGTTGTTGTTGAGGGGATTGAAAGGTCAAGGGATATAGTTTGTTGATGGGGTGCACCCACCAAATTAGACTGAGTCCCAGAAACATTTGCATTCTCCATGTTAGGAAATCTAGTGTGTAGGGGTATAGTACTAGTTGCGGAAGGACTTGGTAAATAACCAGATGAACCCCAAGCTGGATAAACCATCCAATTGTGTAATTTCCCAGTGGTCGAGGGTTTCCCCTCGGTCTCAAGTTTTCCAACATTAAAGGGTAAAGAAAGGTTTGGCATACATAATATGTTCACACTACTCATTGGAGTAGTATTCAGAACAACTAAACCACCGGACATAATACCCAAAGCATATTATTGTTCTCGGGGTGGTGACGTCGTAGCTGCGTTATTCAAAGGAAAAGTAATATATGTGATTAAAGTAGGATCAATAATGGTGGAAGTCACATGCAAAGGAAAACAAATACTTGGAAATTTAGGCACACCTCAAATTCTTTGGTGAGATGATTCACAATTATTTCGATGACTAAGGATAGGGTCTAAAAAAATCATCAATGGTAAATGTGCAAAGGGGTCAAAAATATTTCCGAAAGGGAATAACTTGTGCTAGGAAGGTTTTATGGCTCTTATATGGTTTCTACTATACCATCAAATTCTGGAGCAATAGATCCTTCTACTAAATCAATATTAGTACTTGCATGGTTTGAATGGTCTCGTGAATCCAGTGGTGGTACATGTTCATAATTTTTAGGATTTGAACCTTGCATTCTACGAAATATACTAACACCACATTCAAGCAAGATATCAATCTACAAGACTCAATCTAAGGCCACAAGTAAACAATGTGAATAGATAGGGATCAAAATCCAGATCCTCATAGGAGTGTTAGGTGTCACAACTTGTAACTAACCACAAGGTCCAACAGTATTATGAACAAAGGAGGATTGAGACCATACCCTTGGTTTTATACCCGACTACCTAGAAAATATGTGCATAGTAGCTCCCTGAGTATTGTTCTCAGTTTATTGCAAAAATAAAACGACCAAATGGATAACTCAGTTGGTCTCTATATTATATGAGGGTCTCGTGATATATGCAAGGCCCTATGGGAGCTCAAATCCTTAGTAGTGTTGTCTAATACACAATCGTTCAAAAGGAGCCTTCCTATATACCATCAAGTATGTGAAATAATATTTCTATATACCATAAAAGTAAATGAAAGACCTTTCTATATACCAACAATTATGTGGAAGAACTACACTATACTCATGATGCAGTGCAGGAAAAAAATGACAATGCCTACGCTTTAAGACGTCGAAACACGTCGCTAATGTAACTCACAATATTGCTAAAAATTTTAAATTAAGGGTCGCTTAATTCAAATTTTTACTGTTAAGTGGACCAATGGAGTGTATACTTGACACAAAACCATGCAAATAGATGAAATATGTATGCAATTCCTTTTGATGAATCTCTTATCTACAAGACAGAAATATCTTTCTATGCAAATGAACCTTCCAACAAAAGAAATCTTTTATTTTCCTTTAGTGAACATAGATGCCAAAAAAAAAATTAAAAACATTCACTACTTTTGGATTCAAATATGATAAAATATTGTTCAAAAGAACAAAACAACTAACCTACTTGAGATAAGAAAATGTGAAAGTAAATGGATCATTCAAATATTTCAGATCTTTTATTTGCAAACCAATTTAAAATTAAATGTAATGACAAAAATGTTTAATGGATAGAACATTTCAATCACTAAACGATTCGAAACTATGAATTCCACAACAAATCAAACAATTGATAGGCAAAAAAGTTGAAGATACAGTTTTGGAAGAAGACATCATTGTGAAATATCAATAATAGACCAAGCCAGGATGAAATCGGACTAAATTTCAACACGGTGACACATGCTGCAAGTATACACTAGAGCATCATAAACATGACAACGCACTTTATGCAATGGAAAGGTGCATTCATGATGCACTATGTCAACAGGTGAGGAGTATCAGACTGATAGTGACACAATGTATATGAAGTTAAAGTGTGGTAGTGAACAAAAAAGTTGAAAAATAGAAATTTCAAGCTTATAAGCAAACTCCAAGGTTTGAAATTGCACAGTAGAATTCAAACAAACAGATCAATCAACCAAATGTAATCTACTATTTGAAACTAAGGTCATATATAACTAAAAAATGAGGCAAAAAAGGAGATCTATGAAAGAAAAGGAGAATTATTAAACAAGAACGGATCTGGGTTCGATCCCTAATGGTGTCTCCAACTTTATTAATGGAATAACTCAATTAGTGTGGACAAATATTGGTTCCTTAGTCTAAATGTTTTGGATCTAGAACACAACAAGACATAAATGTAAACATTTCCCTGGATTTATCAAATCACTTGAATGTAAATAATTCTTACCTTTTGCTGACCTAATTAGCTTGAATCTTTTGCAATCTCATTGATGAAAAGAATACCTACAAAAAGGATCAAATAAAACAAGAAACAAGTGGAAACACAAGATGATATGATATATATAAACAATTGACAAATGAGTAATATTATAAACGAAATTACACATCATTTATGGGAAGGAAAAACATTGATGTATTAACAAATAGAGGAAATAATACAACCATGATTCCTTGGTGTTAAAAGTCCTTTCCAATGAATCCTTACCTCAAATATGACTTATCAAATCTGGTCTAATTCCACTATCATTTACTTGCTAACATTCCAACCCCCCCCCCCAAATCCCATGAGGGGAAACTAATAGTTATATGCCAAAAGAGATGAGGAAGGGAGGGGAGAATAAAGGGAGAGGACGAGTTCGGATCCTACTAATTTGGGAGGTGAGTGAGATCCACCCTATAAGGAAGGGATAAACCTCCATGAGGGTCTCCTTCAAGAGACTTCTTGAAACTTCTCTTTTTTCCCTTCGTATGAGCATCGACGCACCCTATACATAAGCAAAGTGCATCAGTGACACACCCTATACATAAGCAAAGTGCATTGGTGACATACCCTATAATGATGCAAAGTGCATCAATTGGGGGGTGGCGACGCACCTTTTTAGAGAGAAAAGGGTGTCACCCTCTCAAAATAATTTTTTTTTCAAAGGTAAAATACCTCAGAACTCATATTCCAAAGAGTCTTGGCCAAGTACTTCAGGGATCAAGGCAAGAAAAAGGTGTACAAGGTTCGTGATCATGGTGAGGAAGAAATTTTCATGTAACACATGCATGCTGAATAATTCATTTCATCGATTACTATATGTCAGGGACATAATAAGAGAATTCAAGCTCATATATTGGAAAATATTATTAGCTACATTGATGTGTTCACCAAGGCTACCCCTCGATGAAGACTAGATTTAGTCATATCTATAAAATGCGCCACAATAACCTTTTCCATATGAAAATAATTTGTAAAATGATTAAATAATTGCATTAAACGAGCAATTCAATATGGAGATGTCTAAAAATTCGACGATTTAGATCAAGTGGAAATTTATTCTCAGAATCTAGCGTTTTTTTATTTTATTTTGCAAAATGAGAATGTAACTATGTTTTAATCCCAATTTTAATGTTAGAAATGGATTCAACGCCCTCACAAACCCTTAGCGCACCCAAAATTCCAAAACTTGAGAACTGTAACCTAGATTTTAAAAAATTTTGTCGGATTTTACCAAAATCATGTTGAAAAAATCAGCCTATTCTAACCCAAATCATAGAATTTGTAGACTATACCCTAATCTTGAATGAGAAGTAATTAGAAAAAAATTACTTTTGCAGTGGATGAATATATAAAAAGATTTATATTCTTAATAATAATAATAATAATAATAATTAATTTATTATTAATAATAAAGAAGTTGATACAATGGTTGAATACTATATTGAAAGCATACATATTTAGATATCAATATAGTATTAAACCCAAATAAAGGGTTTGAATATGAAGAATGTAATCTAATATTAAGAATTTAATTGGCACATATAAGCATAATATATATATATATATATAATAAAGATAGGTAACATATTCAAATTCTTAGTAAATTGAGTGAAGATTATTAGTCAAGAAAATACAATTAATTAATAAATGATAAAAAAAACTTAAAGAAATGACATATTATTGTTATTATCTAAGGGAAAGATATCTCTCTCTCTCTCTCTCTCTCTCTCTCTCTCTCTCTCTATATATATATATATATATATATATATATATGGAAATTTCTTGTTCCCCACATCTGTTGTATATATATATATTGGTGTAGACGTGGCGAAGCAACAGATGTGGGGAACAAGCAATTTCCAAAAGACTGGACAAAATCTTGATATCAGACAATTTGTTGACAAGACCTCTCATACTAAAAACTTGGGTAGATATTGGAGGGTTGTCTAACCACCTTCCAATCCTCTTACTACTGCAAAGGCAAGAACAAAAACCAGATTCTCCCTTTAAATTCAATCCATCTTGGCTCCAAGAAGAGGAATATAGGAAGCTAGTAACGTATACATGGTGTCATCTAGAAGATAGCCCCAATAATTCTTACATGAAACAATTTTCTGATAATATCATAAGAATGAAGAAGGAGACAAAGAAATGGGCACAGATATACATTGCTAAGCAATAGGGAGAGATAAAAAGAAGTAGAATCAAAATTAAAGGAAATTTATAGCCTCAATATCAATGGAACATTCACAGAGGAAGAGTTAAAGACGGTTTGAGAGTGTGAATTAAAGCGGGAAGAACTACTAACAAAGGAGGAGCAGCTCTAGAGGTTAAAAAGAAGGGAAATTTTGTTGAAGAACCCGTGTCAACCCCCCTCTTTATTTTGTCGATATATTTTGTCGGACGCATATGCTTTGTAAGTCATCCCATTAGTATGATGTATTATCCCACATTCATGGGGAGTAAGTAATAGTTGTTAAGTTGTCTAGTTAATAGGTTGCATTATCCCACATTCATGTGGAGTAATAGTTGTTTAGATTAGACTTAGTATATAAGTATGTGTTGAGGCTAATGAAAGCATTGAAGAGTTATTTTGTATTGAGCTTTCTCAAAGGAGGTTGCCCCCTCAAAGTGGCCTGCAATCAATAAAATCTCTTTTTGTGCTCCAATATTTTTGTTATATCATGCATTTCGATTGTTCATTGCAGAAGGTTCTCCACATCTAGTATCAGAGCACTTTGTTGGGCTCATTGGGTGGCATTTCGGGGAAAAAAAATTTCTCTGCCGTGCTTCCTGGCTCTGTGCGCCTTACAGTTGTTCTTCTTCTTGCATCAATATTATTCATTCGGATCAAGGATTAAACCCTATCCGCTTAACTGTGGGAAGTACTTGGGCATAGCCCTAAAACTCATTGTGATGAGTACCACAGGAACCTCGAAGTAGCTGGCCATTGAGAGGACCTACCAAGCGAAAAGGGAAACAACCCCCACTAGATTGACTAGATTCCCATCCGTGAGGAAAACCAAAGAGATGTCGTTTTTGGCCAAGCAGTTAGCAGTTTTACCTGCATCGTGAAGTGAGGGGTACTACCCCAATACTCAAGCCTGAGATAGCCTTGGTGGCTGAGTGACTACTTTTGAACCAATAGGAAGCTGACTATACCTGGGGTCCATCTCTATTTACAGTTGATAACGTGCAGAATTTCAGAATTGTCACAGCTTGTTTACCCCATTTGTTGTTGATAAAATGCAGCTTCTAGCACTGCCACAGATCAGTTCTTCAGAAAAAATAAATAAATAAATAAAAATTTCTATTTTTCAGCCATATCTTCCTTAATTTAGCTCTGTTTCCTTGAAATTTCACTATCACCCCCATACTACCATTATGCATATTTTTTCATTGAGGCCCTTATCCCCAATTTCACTTCCTCAAGGCCGAAATTCCACTTTTGTCAATTTTTAGAATTTGTCATAACTTCTTTGATTCTCACCCAATCACCTTCAAATTTTTCCACGATGTTCATTTTCCATTTCTGCTTCATTGTCCCTCTCTGACAAATTTTCCAATTCCTTCATCCCACCTCTGAAATTCACATTTTCTGCTTGTTGTCCCTAAAAAAGTGTCCAAAACCCCATAAAACCCCAATAATTACCCCCCTAAATTTTTCCCAAATAAAAAATCTCCTTTTCTAAAACCCTCTCCATTTTTGTTTTTCTACCCATTACCTGCCCCTTCCCCCCCCCCAAAAAAAACAAACCTGCTTATGGTTGTCACCCGCGCCGGAGCAAATAAACAAATGGAAGAAGAACTTGCCGCCATCAAGTCCAAACTTGTGGATCTAGATCAAAAATTTCTCGGCCTCCATCTCCAGCATTCACCCATGAACAATCGTCGCCAGCCTAAGCCTTCTGCGACACTGGGTTCTCATCGTTTAGCAACTTCCGTGGGCCAAAGCTGGATTTCCCTCGCTTCAATGGTGATGATCCGATTGGATGGATTTATAGGGAAGAACAATATTTCAGTGTGCATAACACTTTTGATGTCAATAAAGTACCCCTTGCATCCTTTCATTTGGAACATGAAGCACTTCAATGGTTCCGTTGGTACATCAAGGATTATGCCGAGCCAAACTAGACAGATTTTTCCCAACTCCTCTTGCAACGATTTGGTCCTAGTGATTTTGATGACTTCACAGGAGCACTCACCAAACTTCGCCAAACTGGCACCGTGTGGGAGTATCAAACAGAATTTGAGAAACTCGCCAATCACACCGAGGGATTGCCTGATGCATTCTACCTTGGTTGTTTTATCAGTGGTCTGAAGGATGCAATACACTCTGAGGTTAAAATGTTCTTCCCCAACACAATGATGGAAGCCCTTGGGTTAGCTAAGCTAGCAGAGGACAAGATCCAGGCTCAACAACGCTCCAAATCCACTCTTGTTCCATTCAGACCTTTGGTTCCTCAAAGAACCCAAAATCCGCTAGCTCCTAGAACCACTCCTATCAAGCATTTGTCTGAAGCAGAGATGCGAGAACATCAGGAAAAAGGGATTTGTTATAATTGTGACGAGAAATTCACCCGGGGACATAGATGTGTTGAGCAAAAGCTCTATCTCTTGGATGTGGATTCTCCACCTGCACCTGAAATTTTTTATGATGCTCAGGATCCCATAGATGATGGTGGTGACAGTCAACAACTTCCTGCTCCAGAGGACCAACCAGAGATATCTCTCCATGACATAGCCGGAGTCACCACCCCATGAACCATGCGGGTCAGAGGGTTCTTCAAAAAACTCCCTCTTACAATACTCATTGATTCTGGTAGCACTCACAACTTCATTGACCTGAGGATTTCCAAATAGGCTAATTGTTTCATCCATCCTTGCTCCAGCTTTGAAGTCATGATTGCTAATGGGGGAACCTTACCTTACAAAGGGAAGTGTTGTAATGTGCGCATATCTATGGGGGATTATAACTTGCGCTCTGACATGTTTACCTTGCCCTTAGGTGGATGTGATGTGGTTTTGGGCGCTCAATGGTTACGCACACTTGTACCCATTTTATGGGATTTTGCTAAACTTTGGATGCAGTTTTCAATCAATGGTACGAAACACACATTGCGGGGCTTACAACCAAGGTCTCTTAGCCTCATCAATTTGCATCACATGTAAAATATTCTTAACAAAAGTTCACATGGTGTCATCGCTCAGCTCCATTTCATTTAGATGCAACCTTCAGCATTTTCAACTACTCCATTGGATCTCCAACAAATTTTGGATCGATATGCATGTGTGTTTGCTGAGCTAGTGGGATTGCCACCTTCCTAACCCGAGGATCATCATATTTTGCTCCTTCCTGGAAGTGTCCCTCCCAACATCAGGTCCTATCGCTACCCATTTCACCACACGACAGAAATTTAGATGCTTGTTCGTGACTTACTCAAGCAAGGTGTTATTCTCCCTAGCACTAGTTCCTTCTCTTCATAGGTCCTTCTAGTCCAGAAAAAAGATGGGTCATGGTGCCTTTTGCATCGACTTTCAAGCACTTAATCACATCACAATCATGGATAAGTTTCCAATTCCTATTGTTGATGAGCTTCTGGATAAGCTCCATGGTGCTCATTTTTTCTACAAGTTGGATCTTCGTTCTAGGTATCACCAAATTTGAGTCCATGCGGATGATATCCCTAAAACAGCTTTCTGCACACATGATGGCCATTATGAATTTTTGGTCATGCCATTTGGCCTCACAAATGCCCCTTCCACATTCCAGGCATTGATGAATAAAATATTTCGGCCCTACTTGCGAAACTTCATTCTGGTCTTCTTTGATGATATCCTCATCTATAGTAAAACCTGGGCTGAGCAGATCTCCAACATCTAGATCTTGTACTGCAACTTTTCTATGATCATGATCTCTGTGCCAAACAATCTAAATATGTTTTTGGGTAGAAAGAAGTAGAGTATCTCGGGCATATTGTTTCAGCACAAGGGGTTCGTGTCGATCCTGCCAAAATCGATGCCATGAAAAATTGGCCACCTCCTCAGACCTTGAAGAGCCTTCATCGGTTTTTGGGACTTACTGGCTACTATCGCAAGTTTTTCAAGGATTATGGGAAGATTGCAGCTCCATTAACAGCTCTACTGAGAAAGGATTCTTTTGCATGGACACCTGCTGCTGAGTGTGCATTTGAGAAACTGAAACAAGCTATGTGTACCACACATGTTCTAGCTATGACTGATTTTTCCAAGCCCTTCACTATTGAAAGTGATGCTTCTGACAATGGACTTGGTGCTGTCCTGCTCCAAGATGAACATCCCATTTCATTCACCAGCAAATCCCTATCTAGTAAGAATTTATCCGCCTCTACTTATGAGAAGGAAATGATGGCTATTTTGCATGCTGTACAGAAGTGGCATCCATACCTCTTAAGGAATCATTTCTACATCAAGATTGATCACCAGAGTCTCAAATATTTCCTAGAACAATGAGTCTCGTCCCCAACAAAACAAAAATGGGTTAGCAAACTCATGGGTTATGACTACGAGATCACTTACAAGAAGGGTAAGGAAAATCTTGTGGCAGATTCTCTTTCCCGCACATTTGATGACCATGCTTCTCTTTCAGCTATTTCTATGCCTATTCCAAATTGGTTACAATTTGTTTAGCAAGGATATTTCAATGACTCTTTCTTATCTCAAATCATCCAACAGTTGGCCAGTAATCATTCTCTTGTACCGCATTACTCTTGGGATGGTTCTTCTCTGAGATACAAGGGTCACTTGGTGCTTCCCCAGAGCACAGATCTTCACCAAGATGTCTTCTATGAACTCCATGCTTCTCCAGCGGCAGGGCACTATGGGTTCCTCAAAACATATGAGCGGGTATGATGTAACTTATTTTGGAAGGGAATGAAACGGGAAATTCAATAGATGGTTGTTGAATGTGATACCTTCCAGCGCCACAAGGGTGAAATTACACTCCTCCCCTGCTTGCTCGAACCCTTTCCCATCCCTACAAGGATTTGGATAGATATTTCGATGGATTTCATCGATGGGCTCCCTAAATCTGGAGGGAGTACCGTAATCTTGGTTGTGGTTGATTGAATCTCCAAATATAGTCATTTTTTTGTTCTCATCCATCCATATACTACCTCCTCAGTCGCACAAATTTTCATGGATCATATATTCCGTCTTCATGGCATCCCTTCTTCCATTGTCTTAGACCGTGATGCAAATTTCACAAGTCATTTTTGGAAAAAACTCTTTCACCTCACTGGAACCAAACTAAAAATGAGTTCAGGATATCACCCACAAAAAGATGGTCAAACTGAAGTCACCAAAAAATGCTTGGAAACTTATCTTCGTTGCTTCACCTCTAAACAACAACATCAATGGGAAAAGTGGCTCCCTCTCGCTGAATGGTGGTACAATACTTCCTACCATACTGCATCAAAAATGAATCCATATGAAGTTGTTTATGGGTAGCCTCCCCCAGTGCTCCTTCCATACACCCCCCATAGTTCACCAGTTCAGGAAGTTGACATGGTTCTATGCAACCGTGATTAGATTCTTCACATTCTGCAAGAGAATCTTCACATGGAAATAAATCGCATGAAGTAGCAAGTTGATCAACACCGTTCTGAGTGCACCTTTTAAGTCGGTGATATGGTTTTTCTTCGTTTGCAGCCTTATGTTGCAGCTGCAACTGTTCTTCCCCAACTTTTTCAAATTTTGGTCCCCCCCCTTTTTACAATTTTGATGCTGCGTTGAATCAATTGGATCTGTGAATTTTTTAGTCGTGCCTTAATTTTGGATGATTTTTTAAGTTGAACTCTCGTCCTTGCTTGTTTGGAGATTTGTGGGTCGCAGATTTTGAGTTTGGTTTTACTAGTCTTTTAGATCATTTGTTCTTCGAAAGGCCGCTATTTCAGAAGTAAAGCAGGCTATTGACTATCGCCAAATTTAAAGCCGTTCCGAACACTTGATATTTTTTTTTTGAGATCGGGCATCAAATTATGTTTTCTCGGAGGTTGTTGTATTTTTGTTCTCCGTTGTTACGGTTCCGGAAGCGGTTAAGCACCCAAAGTGTAAAGCACTCCGACCACCGATGCGTTTCGAGCTTTTAGTTGAATGTCCGAGGTCTTTTCTCTTCTGCTGTTGCGGCTCCCAAAGCAACTAAGCTTCCGAAGTCGATGTCTTTCCGACTTTTGATTGGAATTTTTCCCTCCACCGCTTGGTCTTAACTCTTCCGACTCCGATGTTCTTAAGTGTTTTCGCAATACCCGTCGCCTGTTAAGATCCATCATTGCGGATGTGAATGAACCCACCCTACCGATGTTAGCGTCTAAGCTGCCGATGAGTTTTCGTTTCCATCATTGGTATTTTCTCTCGAACCCATAGATGAACGAGATAGTGGTTCCAGTTTTTGTTAAGCTTCATGACAGTTATGCACTTGATATTTCTTGTTGAGTAGCCGTTCGATTAATATAACTTGACGTTTTATTTAAGAATGCAATCCCAATAAATGATGCACAGTAATTAATTGCAGGTAGAACTCAGGGGACTGTTGAGATTAACACGGCGCAAAAAAAACATAGCTGGGCAGTTTGATGAAGGTTGAACTGAAACCAACAGGATCGCAAGGAGGACAAGCGAAGCTAAAGACAAAATGAATAACAACAAAGGCACAAACCCAACAGATCTATCAGTTACAAATCAGATCATGAATGCGTACAGAAAGTAAAATGAGAATAGGAAACGTTTGAGGGACCGAAAGGTCAGACGTTTGGGGGATCCCAAGCGGTCGGATGTTTTAGTTTAAATATTGGAAAGTTAGAATAGAGAATGGCTTTATCCCACTCAAAAAACTTGTAAACTATCACTTGTAAGAGGAACTATTTCGTTTTACAAACCACAGACTTCAAATTTTGCCTGTTGGAGAAAGTGCTATGTGGAATGTATCAATGTGATTAAGTGAGCAATGTTGAATGTGAACTATTTCGTTTTCAACTGTGTCTCATTAGCTATAAGAGCGTTCTAACTTCCTGAACCTATGTTCTTGTCTGAATGTTCTTCAGTACATTTATGATGTTTTTTCCACTATGAGTAATGGGAGTTTTAACTGTTGATGAGCTATCTTATCATGTATACTTTTATTCATGTTTATATGTTTGTTTATAAAAATAGCTATCTGTGATTTGCCATAACACATGGACAGTGATGCATTACTCATGAATTAACATCCAGCTCTCTAGAGATAGTTTAGTTAGTATTTATTTCCTTGCATATATGATTTAGATGCTTGTGAGTTCCAAGACGAGAGGTAAGAACCTGCGCATCACATTGTGACTACTCTTTGCATCTTTACCACCCTGCATTGTTAATTAGGCATGTGCCTATCATACATTAAGTCAAAAATACAAAAACATACACGGTGGACCGGGCCGCAACCGGCAAAACCTTTGTTTTGTTACTTGACCTACGGTAGCCGGACCGCAAACCGGACGGATTCCCTACACCAAACAGTCACGAGCTAGTTGGGAACGTTGACTGGGGAGAATCCCTTACTATTGTTGCCTGCGAATTGCCAAGCCTCAACCGTTTATGGCGCTAGAAGGAGGGCCACCAGTGCATGGCTGGCCAAGGAAACCCGTTTTCTCAAGATTATTCCATCACTAACAATTTTGAGAGAAGTGGGCTTCAGAATCCAATTCCGGAAGAAAAGAGTAGAGAACATTTGTTTTCTGTCGACAATGAGGTTGTTAATAATCTGAGAAGACACACCAGGGCATATGTGAAGAAGATTGGAGGATTTCCAATCATCCTTGAATTGCCCAAAAGAGAATATAAAAGGAAGGACCATCCTATATTGGAAGACTTAGTGCTGGTTGAGGATTGGGAAGAGCTTGTAGAAACAGCCCTACAAGAAGTTCTACTGCCTTTGAATCAAGAAGGCCCAGATACTACTCACAGTTCACCTGCTCACACTCCTATTTTCTCACCTCCTCACTCTCCACCTAGACTCATGGCAGGCGTAAACTCTAATCAACCACCCAACCCACCGAATCCACCACCTGCCTGGAGAGCCAGATCACCTTTAAACCTAACACCTCCATTACATGATTTACCTCAATCCTTTGAAAAGATGGTGCCCAAATTCGACCCAAGTGAGAAGATACTAGTAGATGACCACCTGCAAAGCTTTTACTTGGCCATAGAAGGGTTAAGGGCGGGGGAGCATGAGGATGTAGTTTGCAGACTTTTCCCGCACACCCTTAAAGGAGCTGTAGCATCATGGTATTTTGGGTTGCCTGCAAAATCTATCCCTGATTGGGATACCTTCGAGAGAATCTTCAGAAGTAAGTATGCGACTCAAAAGACTCATGCATCCCTGATGAAAGGACTATGCGCCTTGAAGAAAGAGTGAAAGGAGAAGGTGCACAACTTTACTCAAATATTTGCAGCATACCTCAACAAATTTTCTGAAGCTGACAAACCTTCAGATAAAGTCCTGATTGAATATTATACTTCGGCTTTAGGACCCGAGCTGGCCATGTTTGCAAAAATAAAGGCCAAGCCCACATTGGCAGAGACATATGAGGAGGCAGAAAAGGTAGAGGATGAAAGAGAAAGTATTGAAGATTATCCAGAACAATCAGGAGAGAAAAGTGTGGGAAGGAAAGCATTGTTGTTCGCTAAGCCTAACGAAGAACAATCACCAGATTTCAAGAGTATGGAAAAAATGATGTAGAAGCTTTCCAACAAAATCATAGACTTGGAAAAAGAAAAGGAAGCTCAAAAGTTCTACAAGCCCTATTATAAGAAGAGGGAGGATAACAATCAATCCCAACCTCCTCCACATAATTCTGCATCTATGAATTTAACAGAGGTAGGCATGGACAATTTTTGCACTTTCCATCAACAACCACACTCGGAAAAGAATTGTCCTCAATGGATAAACTCGATGACATTGGTTATGAATCAGCTGTTGGATTCTAAATTAACAGAAGATGGAGATGAAGAAAGAAAAGAGAGTACTAATTCAACAAAGGAACAAGAAGAGGAAACCATGGTTCTGTGGAATTGTGTTTCGTTATTTGATGCTGAAGAGGAAAAGAATCGGGGCTATAAGGACGTCATGGAAACCAAAGTAACAACAAGGAGCCAAGGGTCGATTAAAGAAGACAGTCTCATACTCCCAAAGATCAAAAGGCTGTAGAAAAATGTTAATAAATTCCAAAATAATTCCGTAGCTGATAAAATTCCCAAATTCACCATTACCAGCCAAGATCCTAGATAGAATGATACGCTAGCCAAGCCCAATGAAGAAAAAATGAATGCTGATAAACCGCACCCCATTGAACCACAGATGGATTATGACATAGTGGAAGATATAAATAAGGTAAAGGCGAATGTTTCACTATTTGAAATGTGTAAAGTGCCGCAGCAAAAGGAAAGACTGTTGAAAGTGCTTGGAGCATCGGATGAGAGGCTTCCTGCTGACAATTGGCCTAAAAAGGAAGAAGAAATCGGAGAAACCAGCATTGGAGGTAAGTCTAAGAGAAAACATCCACCTTTCCTCCTCACTTTTGAAATTTTTAATCACAATGTACATAATTGCCTGGTAGACTCAGGGGCGTCAGTTAACGTCATGCCAATATCAGTCTGTAAAAAGATAAATGGGAAGCCTAAGCCATCCACGTGGAGGGTTGTTCAATTGGACAGGATGAATGTAAAGGTAATTGGTGAGATGGAGGATGTCCTAGTACGCCTATTGTCAAATGATAAAGTGTGCCAATTCATTGATATCGTGGTATCCGATATACCAGATGCTTATGGGCTTGTCCTTAGCAGAGATTGGTCAGCGAAACTAAACGAATATTTTTCCTTTGATTAGTCACATCTGTGGCTTCCGTATAAAGGAAGTCCGAACCAAATTAATATTTTGAGGGAGCCTCACATGAAATACAACGTTACTCGACTTGAGGAGAAGAATGAACCAGTGGATTCTGTGTTGGGAAATTATTTTATTGAGTTGGAGCTAGGAAATTACCAAGAAGAAGAATCTAGCAACACGTCAGACGCCCAACCTGATCTCCTTCGATTCTCACAGGCTGATGAAATCGACTGTAAAATAGTAGACTTAGCGGTAGGAGTAGATTGACATGCAATAGTTAGCGATTTCTGGACATTGTTTTTTTATGGATCTAAGACATTAGAAGGGTCAGGGGCCGGCTGTGTCCTAATCGACCCCAAGAATAATAAACATTTTCTTTCATGTAGATTAGAGTTTGAATGTACAAATAACATGGCTGAGTATGAAGCGCGGGTGCAGGGTTTAAGGAAAGAAATCGAATTAAAGGTAAGTGATCTAAAAGTTTTTGGAAATTTTGAAATAATTGTTAAACAGATCTGGAATCAAATACATTGTGTTTCTCCTCACTTAAAGGCTTATCAAAATGAGGTATGGGACCTACTCAAATGTTTTAACGCATTTAATATTATTTCAATTCCAAGACTTAAAAATGCAGCGGCTGATTTGTTAGCCACATCAACTGCTAGGCTTGTGGCTACTAATAATCGATGCTCTGTTGAATTTCTTTTCAGGCCCTCGGTCCCTGATATGATTACCAACTTACGAGTGTTCGACGACGATCAGCAGATTATAGAATGCTTAACCAATGATGAGGTATTTAAAGGAGCAATTATAGATGATGAAGAACATCAGGCCGAGCTGAAGTATGATAATTTCATCCCTAAAGGAGTCAGGACCTTAGAAAGAATGTTTGATTTAAATGAAAAGTTCAGAAGACCAGCAAACATGAAGACTCACATCTCATCTCTACAGTACGAGCTGATAAATTTAGGGACTAAGACAATTCCTAAATATGTGAATCTTGGCAAATGTTGTTCACCAGCAGAAAGAGATAAGTTCATCAGTCTTTTTAATCAATATAAAGATGTGTTCACCTAGACTTACGTAGATTTAAAAAGATATGACACCAGCATCATCCAGCATGTTATCCCAATTAAAGCTAGTGTCAAACCTTATCAGCAACCTTTAAGGAAAATGCACCCCAAATTGGAACCTCTGATCCAGAGTGAAATTAAGAAATTATTGGATGCTAGAATCATTTTTAAGGTCAGACACTCTAAATGGGTCTCAAATCTGGTGCCAGTGAGGAAAAAATATGGAGAAATCAGTCTATGCGTGGATTTCAGGAATCTAAACCGCGCTTCAGATAAAGATAACTATCCTGTGCCACCCATGGAGCAACTACTACAAATGGTCTCAGGTTTTGAACTATTCTCATTATTAGACGGTTTTTTCGGCTACAATCAAGTATTAGTAGCTGAAGAAGACAGATTGAAGACAACATTCAGGACCAGATGGGGAACCTTTGCTTACAGAAGAATTCCCTTTGGGCTTATCAACGCTGGAGCGACATTCCAGAGGGCTATGGACATAGCTTTCCGCAGACTGATTGGCCGTAGTGCTGTAGTGTATCTCGATGATATTACGATATTCTCAAAGAGGAGAGAAGGGAACGCGTTTCATTTAAGGCATATTTTCGAATGCTGTCAGAAATATGGCATCTCCCTCAATCCCAAGAAGTGTGCGTTCGCTGTTACGGATGGTAAATTGCTGGGTCACGTAGTTTCGAAGAAGGGAATCTCTATTGATCCGGAAAGAATCAAGGCCATTGAACAGATCCCCTTGCCCCATAATAAAAATGGGATGCAGTCTTTCATGGGAACCATAAAATTCGTATGAAGATTTGTGCCAGATTTCACCCAGATTGTCAAACCGCTGTAGCAAATGGTGAAGCAAAATGCACAATTCAAATGGACTGAAATTGAGAAGAATGCATTCAGCAAGATTAAAACTATTGTTGCACATGCACCCTCCCTAAAAATCCCAGATTTCGATAAATATTTTATTCTATATACTTTTGCATCCGATGATTCGCTAGCAGCTGTGCTTACTCAAAAAGAAGATGGGGGGGATGAATTCCCAATATCTTTCATGAGCACTGGTCTACAAGGGGCCGAATTAAATTACCCAGCTATCGATAAACAAGCTTATGCAATATTCAAAGCAGTGAAACAATTCAAGCCCTACATATTCAAAAATCAAACCAAGGTGATCATCCCATACCCAGCTGTGAGGTCCCTTTTTGTACAGAAGGAATTAGGAGAAAGAAGGGGCAATTGGGTAACATCCCTTCAAGAGTATGGCCTTGAATTCAAGCCAGCTTCTATAGTTAAAGGGCAAGGGTTGTGAAAATTAATGGCTGAAAATGGGAACAATGAATAACACGCCTAGGAAGATGAGGCTGAATTACATTTGATGGATGTATGTCCTTTGTTTACAGCTCCCGAATCTTGGTATAGAGACCTCGTGCATTACCTGCATGCAGGTTTGTTGCCAGAACATTGGAATTCCAAGCAAAGAAGAGCGCTACGTCTCAAATCAGCCTCCTATCAAATTGTTGAAGGAGTATTATTCAGAAAAAATTACGACGGGGTTCTGCTTAGATGCCTATAGAAAGAAGATGCCATGAAAGTAATGACACAGTTACATGACGGGCCTGCTAGAGGGAATTTTTCAGGAGATACTACAGATCACAAAATTCTCAGAGCCAGTTACTATTGGCCGACGCTTTTTAAAGATGCACACACCCATGTCAGGAAATGTGACATTTGTCAAAGGTGTAGTGGAAGACAATCTAAAGCGGCCACACCATTGAAGCATGTAATGATCACGGAACCGTTCGAGCAATGGGGGTTGGATATTATTGGCGAGATAAAGCCAAACTCTTCCTTAAAACACAAGTACATTCTGACCGCTACCAATTAATTCACTCGCTGGGTCGAAGCCATCCCGTTGCACAAAATAAATGAGGACGCGGTCATCAGCTTCCTACAGGACCATATTATGACCAGGTTTGGAGTTCCAGTTTCTTTAGTATTTGATAATGCTACTTAATTTTCATCAATTAAATTAACTGCTTTCGCTCATGAGAAAGGAATAAAGTTGCATTATTCTGCTAATTACTATCCATAAGGAAATGGCCTGGATGAGTCTACTAACAAAAATCTAATTAGAATTTTAAAGAAGACTATGATAGAAAACCAGAGGAGTTGGCACTCAGCGCTACCAAATTCCCTTTGGTCCGATAGAGTCACCCCAATTCTTCGATAGGAGTGTATCCGTATACCCTTGTGTATGGTAAATAAGCCATTTCCCCCCCCCAATATCATGCTACCCTCTTCCATAATGGCTCAAGAGTCCAGAAGGTCAGATGATGAAGTTTTGCAAATAAGGATATATAATCTCCTGAAAGCAAAAGAGGCTCGATCTAAAGCCAGAGAGCACTTTAAGTAGTAGCAAGAGGTCATAAATAAATGGTTCGACAAACATAAGACAGGAACAAAAAACTTTGAGGTGGGAGATTTGGTTCTCAAGTGGGATCACCCCCATTATGAGAAAGGAAAACACACGAAATTCCAACAGTTGTGGGTAGGCCCTTTTCAGATTGCGGCGAAACTTGGGCCTTCCACTTATAAGTTACAAGATCTGCAAGGGTGGGAAGAGAACTTACCAGTAAATGGTTTGGTTCTCAAGCCTTATTTTTCCTAAGTTTCATTTGTCTTCTGCTATCTTGTATATAAATAATCTGGCTTGGCCGTCGTTTTGAGTCTTTGAGCCATGAAGTTTAGTTTTGTTTTAGTTTAAATTCCTGTTTGATTTCAATAAAAAGAAGCAAGCTTTGGTTGCATGGAGAACATTAGAATTATGGCCTAACTAAAATCCTTGATTATAAGACTGTGTATTATGGTTTTATCTGATAGAATTTCTTCTAGTTTAGCAGTTTTCCTAAATGGCTATGTACGCATTGAAGTCCTGCTTAATCCCTGTAAAGTAGCTCAAGATTAAAAGGTCTAGAATACTATTTCGAGGCTCCATCCATCTCACACTTAAAAATGTCCTAGGGGGAGACAGCAAAAGACCCATGGAAAGGAAGCGGGGTAAACAATATATTATATATAAATGATCCCATGCCAAGAATTGAAAGCCAAAAGGCTAAGAAGAGTCAAAACGCCTAAGAAAGCAATATGTATCAAAACAAAGTACTAAATCATATGAGTATAAAATTGCCAAAAGTTCTTCTCCGTCCGTGAGCTGAAAACTACATGCATCTCTCACACAAAAGGACACTATGGATAGAGGATCCTGAATAATAAAAAAAATTCAGAAAGAAAAGCATGAGGAGGACTCAAAAGGACAAAAATTCCAAAAGCACAGAAAAAAAAGGTGCAAAATGGCATGGCAATGAGGAACAAATGAATATTCCTGTTTACCATATGTTACGATCCTGTGGTGTCCAAGCTGGAAGCTACCCGAAGACAGAGGAGAAAATGAAACTCATATTTCTGGCCTCGAAACAGTTATCTTGACTTTGAAATCTTGGTTTCCATTTTCTTAAATTGGACTACCCTCAATTATTAAAACTACATATATCTGCCTTTTGGGAAATCCATACATCTAGAGGAATTCAACATGTTGGTTTTTAAACAGTCTGTTACTTAATGAAGAAATTGTCCAGAGATCTAGGTTCACCAGGTAGTCGCCAATTGTTGTAGCTGCAACTATTCTTCCCCAACTTTTTCAAATTTTGGTCCCCCCCCTTTTTACGATTTTGATGCTGCGTTGAATCAATTGGATCCGTGAATTTTTTGGTCGTGCCTTAATTTTGGATGATTTTTTAAGTTGAACTCTCGTCCTTGCTTGTTTGGATATTTGTGGGTCGTAGATTTTGAGTTTGGTTTTACTAGTATTTTAGATCATTTGTTCTTCGAAAGGTCGCTATTTCGAAAGTAAAGCAGGCTGTTGACTGTTGCCAAATTTAAAGCCATTCCGAACACTTGATTTTTTTTTTTTTGAGATCGAGCATCAAATTATGTTTGCTCGGAGGTTGTTGTATTTTTGTTCTCCTCTGTTGCGGTTCCGGAAGCGGTTTAACCACCGAAGTGTAAAGCGCTCCGACCATCGATGCGTGTCGAGCTTTTAGTCGCATGTCCGAGGTCTTTTCTCTTCCGTCGTTGCGGTTCCCAAAGCAACTAAGCTTCCGAAGTCGATGTCTTTCCAACTTCCGATTGGAAGTTTTCCCGCCACCGCTTGGTCTTAACTCTTCCGACTCCGATGTGCTTAAGTGTTTTCGCAATACCCATCGCCTGTTAAGATCCGCCGTTGCGGCTGTGAATGAACCTACCCTGCCGATGTTAGCCTCTAAGCCGCCGATGAGTTTTCGTTTCCATCATTGGTATTTTCTCTCGAACCCGTAGATGAACGAGATAGTGGTTCCAGTTTTTGTTAAGCTTCATGACAGTTATGCACTTGATCTTTCTTATTGAGTAGCTATTCGATTGATATAACTCGACGTTTTATTTTAGAATGCAATCCCAATAAATGATGCACAGTAATTAATTGCAAGTAGAACTCAGGGGACTGTTGAGATTACCATGGTGCAAAAAAACATAGCTGGGCAGTTTGACGAAGGTCGAACCGAAACCGGCAGGATCACAAGGAGGACAAGTGAAGCTAAAGACAAAATGAATAACGACAAAGGCACAAACTCGAAAGATCTATCAGTTACTGATCAGATCATGAATGCGTACAGAAAGTAAAATTAGAATATGAAACGTTTGAGGGACCGAAAGGTCAGACGTTTGGGGGAGCCCAAGTGGTCGGCTGTTTTAGTTTAAATATTGGAAAGTTAGAATGGAGAAGGGATTTTTGCCACTAAAAAAACTTGTAAACTATCGCTTGTAATAGGAACTATTTCGTTTTACAAACCACAGACTACAATTTTTTCCTGTTGGAGAAAGTGCTATGTGGAATGTATCAATGTGATTAAGTGAGCAATGTTGAATGTGAACTATTTCTTTTTCAACTGTGTCTCATTAGTTGTAAGAGTGTTTTAACTTCCTGAACCTATGTTCTTGTCTGAATGTTCTTCAGTACATTTATGATGTTTTTTCCACTATGAGTAATGGGAGTTTTAACTATTGATGAGCCATCTTATCATGTATACTTTTATTCATGTTTATATGTTTGTTTATAAAAATAGCTATCTGTGATTTGCCATAACACATGGACAGTGATGCATTACTCATGAATTAACATCCAACTCTCTAGAGATAGTTTAGTTAGTATTTATTTCCTTGCATATATGATTTAGATGCTTGTGAGTTCCAAGACGAGAGGTAAGAACCTGTGCATCACATTGTGACTACTCTTTGCATATTTACCACCTTGCATTGTTAATTAGGCACATGCATATCATACATTAAGTCAAAAATACAAAAAAATACATGGTGGACCAGGCCGCAACCGAAAAACCTTTGTTTTGTTACTTGACCTACGATAGCCGGACTGCAAATTGGAAAGGTCAGACGTTTGGGGGAGCCCAAGTGGTCGGCTGTTTTAGTTTAAATATTGGAAAGTTAGAACGGAGAAGGGCTTTTTGCCACTCAAAAAACTTGTAAACTATCGCTTGTAATAGGAACTATTTCGTTTTACAAACCACAGACTACAAATTTTTCCTGTTGGAGAAAGTGCTATGTGGAATGTATCAATGTGATTAAGTGAGCAATGTTGAATGTGAACTATTTCGTTTTCAATTGTGTCTCATTAGTTGTAAGAGCGTTTTAACTTCTTGAACCTATGTTCTTGTCTGAATGTTCTTCAGTACATTTATGATGTTTTTTCCACTATGAGTAATGGGAGTTTTAACTGTTGATGAGCCATCTTATCATGTATACTTTTATTCATGTTTTTATGTTTGTTTATAAAAACAGCTATCTGTGATTTTCCATAACACATGGACAGTAATGCATTACTCATGAATTAACATCCAACTCTCTAGAGATAGTTTAGTTAGTATTTATTTCCTTGCATATATGATTTAGATGCTTGTGAGTTCCAAGACGAGAGGTAAGAACATGCGCATCACATTGTGACTACTCTTTGCATATTTACCACCTTGCATTGTTAATTAGGCATGTGCATATCATACATTAAGTCAAAAATACAAAAAAATACACGGTGGACCAGGCCGCAACCGGAAAACCTTTGTTTTGTTACTTGACCTACGGTAGCCGGACCGCAAACTGGACGGATTCCCTACACCAAACAGTCACGGGCTAGTTGGGAACATTGACTGGGGAGAATCCCTTACTATTGTTTCCTGCGAATTTCCAGGCCTCAACACCTTATAAGCATTCCTCCCTGAAAATCAAAGGGCATCAAAAGCTGGCTCCAAATTTCTATGGGCCATATAAAGTTATTCAGAAGATTGGGTCTGTTGCTTATAAATTGGAACTTCCTCCTTCTTCTCGCATTCACCCAGTCTTTCATGTCTCTTGTCTCAAGAAAGTGATTGGCACCAACATCAGAGCACAAACTGTTTTACCCGAGCTGGATATGGAAGGCTCCATCATTTTGGAACCAGAGGCCGTCATCAATAAGCGCACTCATCAACTTCGCTCTCGGGCCATCGCAGAGGTCTTAATTCAATGGCACGGCATGCAACCAGAGGATGCTACATGGGAACCGCTCCTTCAGATTCAGCAACAGTTTCCACATCTAAAGCTTTGAGGACAAAGACTTTTCTAAGAGGGAGGGGATTCTAAGAACCCGTGTCAACCCCCCTCTTTATTTTGTCAGTATATTTTATCGGATGCATATGCTTTGTAATTCTTAGTATGATGTATTATCCCACATTCATGAGGAGTAAGTAATAGTTGTTAAGTCATCTAGTTAATAGGTTGCATTATCCCACATTCATGTGGAGTAATAGTTGTTTAGATTAGACTTAGTATATAAGTATGTGTTGAGGCTAATGAAAGCATCGAAGAGTTATTTTGTATTGAGCTTTCTCAAAGGAGGTTGCCCCCTCGAAGTGGCCCGCGATCAATAAAATCTCTTTTTGTGCTCCAATATTTTTGTTATATCGTGCATTTTGATTGTTTATTGCAGGAGGTTCTCCACAAATTTGGATTGAAGAAGGAGATAAAAATACCAAAATTTTTCACAGGTTTTCCACACACAGAAAAAATGTAAATACAATTTTGGCAATAAAGGACCTAAATGGGGAATTGGTATACTCCTTTAAAGAAAATTCGGAGGCCGGAGAGAGATACTTCAAACAACTCGTCTCAAAACCAAAAGGATGTAAAATCTAGGTTATTTTAAAGGTCTTAAGATTGTTCTAGAACTTGATAAGCAAGGAAATGAATGAAAATTCGGTAGAAGAAGTAACAGAAGAAGAATTGGAAAAAATAGTTTACTCCTTCTAAAAAGGCAAGAGCCCTGTTTAGGATGGATTCACCATTGAATTTTATCAAGGGTTTTTCAAGATATTAAAATTGGATTTGCTAAAGGCTATAAGAGAATATCAAAGAGCGGGGAAGGTGTTGGGAGCACTAAAATCTACCTTTTTAGCCCTTATTCCAAAAAAACAAGATTCTTCTTCCTTTGAGGAATTCAGGCCAATTTCTTGTTGTAATGTTGTCTACAAAATTATTGCAAAATAACAGCGCAAAGTCTGAAACCATTTTTTAGCAAAATAATCTCAAAGGAACAGTTTGAGTTCCTTTTCAATCGACAGATACACAATGTGGTTTCCTTGATTCAGGAGGCTATTCATTCCATCAACAAGAAGAAAAACAGATCTTTCATTCTCAAATTAGACCTTTCGAAAGCATATGACAGGGTGAGATGGACCTTTCTAAGGCTGCTTCTGATACATATCGGACAATCAGTAGAAATAGCCAATTGGATAATGGGCTATATTTATTCGACATCTTTTGCAGTACTTATCAACGGTTCTCCTTCTAGATTCTTTAGACCTTCAAGAGGATTAAGACAGGGGTGCTCGCTATTCCCCTTTCTTTTCCTTCTTATATCAGATGATATAAGTAGATTAATTCATCAAGCTAAGAATGCAGGACCCGATAAAAGAATTAATGTCACAAGTTATGAATAGATTTCCCATATTTTGTTCATTGATGATGTGGTTATGATGGGGGAAGGAACCTTGGAGAACTTCAGGGGCAGTGAATAGATATTGGACCTATGAAAGAAGAATACAGTAATGCAGATAAACGTGGGAAAGTACATTCTCTCTGAAAATTCTATCTTTGAAACGATGAAAAATATGTTGGTAACAAATGTCCCTTATATTTTAAATCCATTTTCTGATGGTTTTAAATATCTAGAGTTTCTTCTCAAACCTAATGCATATTCCTTCAAGTATTGTCTATAGTTATATAAAAATACCAAGGATGAATAGGATGCTGGGAAAATAAGGTTATGTCAAGAGGAGGAAGACTAGTGTTTCTCAAAGTGGTATTATAGAGCATACTTGTGTATTGGGATTTTATGGACTATATTCCAAAATGTATACTTCACAAGATTCGAAAGAAGTTCTTCTCTTTTTTATTGACTGCAAGCAAGCAGTCAGAGGGCATCCTTCCAATCAAATGGAAAATCTTGGCCAACATTAAGGAGCTCGGAGGATGGGGTATTAAAAATCCCTTTCTTTTTTGTCAATCCTTGGCAGCAAAATTTATTTTGAGGCTACTTCAAAATACAAGTTCATTTTGGGGGAAGGTTTTGGTTTCTAAATATTTCCCAAATGTGTCCATCATAGAATGGATTATAAAACCAAATAAATCCTACAAGAACGGGTCCATTGGGTGGAAATCCTTTATTCTCTCCTTCCCTCAAATTGAAAATTTGCTTTCTTGGTCCATAGGAAATGGGAAGGATGTTCAAATAGGGGAGGACTCTAGATAGGAGATGGTGAAATTTTTAAGCTCTCAAGGGAATTATTAGAAAAAGTATGGAACCTTAGAATCACTAGCCTCAATGAGGCGTTCTCGCACTCCACACTAACTGAAGGAGTCCAACGAATTGGAAAAATGCAGAAGAGCTAGGTTTGGAGGGAATCCTTAAATATGAATGGATGGAGTTTACATTGCATTTACAAACATGCTATAATCATTTAGAAGAAGGAGTGGAAGACAAGTTGGTATGGTCTAAAAACAAAGCAACATGGGAGTTCTCGGCAAAGCTTGGATATAGGAACTGTGCTCTGGAATCATACCAAGGTGAAAGAGAGCTATGGTAGAAATCTATGTGGAAGAATGAAGGATCCCTAAACAAGTTAACCTTATGGCTATCCTTGAGTAACAAACTTCTAACCTGGGAGAATCTCAAAAAACGAGGATGGAAAGGGCCAAGATGGTGTGTTTTATGTCATGCAAAAGAGGAATATGGATTTGACTTGTTTTTTTTATGTTCTTATGTAGAAACAATATGGAAGACAACCATCAAAGAGATAAGAACACAATATTCTCATGTAGGTACTTCATTAGATCAAATATGCCTCTCCTGGTGGGCAGACAGTTCGATACGTCTCTTCAAAGAATTCCCATCCTCCTTTATTTATGTAATACAGTGGGCACACAATACAACAATTTTCCATAACCATCTAATACCTCATGAAGTGATGATGACCCTTGTTGTGCAGTGGACCATATAGCACAAGTCCATTGAAAAAGTGCATAAGACTAGGAATCTGGTACCTCCGGTCATCAATAAGGAAACCCCTTGGGCATACTTTTATGGAGCTTTCCAAGGAGACCCTCCTCTTGGAGTTTCAAGAGTATTTCTATATATTTCATAGAAAAACAAGGTATAGTTGAAGTATGCCCTAGGTCATTGTTCAAATAGAAAAGAGGAGCTAGCAACCCTGCATGTGATAATGGAACTGGTTGTACAAAGGAACGTCACTATTCTTCATGTTTATGGGGATTCCAAAATGATAGTGGATTGGATCAACAACAAAATTCATATCAAAGAACCACATTTCCAGTAACTTCTAAAAGCCATAGGAAGGCTTGTGAATTTCTTCTCAGTCCTATCAATAACACATGTGTATAGGGAATTTAACAAAGAGTCAGACTATCTGTCCAAACTCGCATTATTGGAAGAACCATGGTAGACAGTGATCGAAGAAGTACGGGGAGGATAACAAGATGTAAAAGTTCCAAGCAGAAGTATTCAAGACTCTTGTTTCTGTTATACAATATAATGTAATTAGTTGACATAAATGTAACCGTGCATCTCTCTTTGAAGCAAATGAGGAAAGGAACCTAGCAAGGGATACAATCTAAATGTAAGTCCTACTGGGATATTCCATGATCATACTTTTTGTATGATTGATATTTTCCATTTAGAAGATATATATGTGTGTGTGTGTGTGTGTGTGTGTGTGTGTGTGTCATTACATTAACATTTAATTAATATTAATAAACATTTATTTATGCAAAATAATGTAAAGAATATAATACTATGCTACTTGAACATAATGTTGGAAAATAATTAGAAGGTTAGATATAACAAAACCAACAATATTAAGAAATCCTAGAAGAGGTGGTGTCTAAAGATATCGTTTCAATACTTAAGCATAGAATGAAAATACATTGAAATGCATTGTTCACTTCTTGAAATTTATTGTAGATATTGTTTGAGCATGCTTCATACATCATTTTTTAGTATTTTATAGATCCAAGGTGTAACCAAGTCCCTTGAAATGAGGAAGATCATGTCCACATCCTTGGGTAATCACACATAACGGTTTCCTTGAAATTTTCACCATAGTTGACACTTTTGTTCCAATAGTCTATTTGGTCAATTAGTTATTCGATGCAATCATTGGTCGGCTAGTCTGACTAATCAATATCTTAGTCGACCTTTTAGTTTGCCACTTAGTCATCCCATCATTCGACTATTCTGGTCAACCAACACAAATCGATCATCTATCTTTAGAAGGTCCAAAGATGTGATGAACTAGCAAATCATGTTGTGCTAACATCCCCTCATCCACACAAGACTCTATAGATTCAAGGGGTGAAATTACAATATCTATTCTCGTGCATAATTGTAGATTTTTAAAGCAAAAGCACAGCCTGAAATTTCACAAAATTAGCTTATGATAAATCCTTCGTAAATATTTCAACAATTTATCATTAGTGTGGAAATAGACAAGTTTCACAATAGATTCTTGTATCAACTATCATAACTGAAGTACATGAAGCTACACATGATTCATCTTACTATTTGCTATCGAATTATCATTAACATGTATTATACTCTAGTTATAATAATAGATAACAGCCAAATCCTCAACTTAATATCTGAGTTCCCCTAGGAATTTTCAAATCCATATTACTTCTATGCCAAAAGAAAGACCAAACTTGATCTATAAACTATCATGGATATTCCAATGGAACAGTTTGTTACAATAGATCATACAACTTAGTTCTTATTTGTTATGTTCTGTATCCAAACACACTCAAATACTATTCAAGTGAATAAGTCAACCAATAAAGAATAACTCCATGGGGAAAATAATAAATAATGATTGAATATTAATTGATATGATAGATGATTACATTACAATTTGATGGACCATTTAAATATGGTATTTTATTTCTTTTCAAAGGAAAGGTACGTATCTATCTATTTGATTAATTACATATCAAATTTATTAATATTTGTTTAATTAAGTTGTTCATGATTTTACGCAGTAAATGCTGAAGATAAGAGGAAGACTGCGTTAGCTGAAATTTGTTCTCGACGTTTCGAGCCACGGAGTAGGGCTCATCGTCAAGAGAAATTATCTTGAGATACTTTCTCCTGATCATGAGCCCTACTCTATGGCTCGAAACATCGAGAACAAATTTTAGTTAACGCAGTCTTCCTCTTATTTGTTTAATTACTTTTATGTTATTATTTAGTTAGCACACCCACATAGTTTGTGGCAGGATCACGTCAATAGGGATCAAATGGTTGAGAGATAGTTATGGAATGGAAGAGAGTTTGGAAATATTTTTTTATTCCTCATATTTTTCTAGTTAAACGGGTTCAACTGTGAGTTATCCATACCTAGATACATGTTATCACTGACATTCTTCTTTTTATCCATTCATCATCTGTAAGTTATTTTTTATATTCTTTTTCTTTTTATCTCACGTTCTTCTAGTTATTTTCCATAAATGGTTGGTTATCTGTTCATCAATTATGAGTTATCCATGCATTGCTACTAGTTATCCATTAATCAACTAGTTACCAATTCTTTTTTATATTCATTTTTTCTTAATTGATTATTTCCAATTTTTAATGGTGGCCATATAATCAATCTCGACAATACACTTGTCTCATCCTCCTCCATAGATAAAAAAACATAGGTTGTAGTCCACCCCAAATCTCAAATAAAAACGTCTATCAACGTAAATATTTGTTTATTGATATATTTATATATTATTTTATTTGTTACATTGCCTTCCTCTCCAAAATGCTTTGTCGTCAAAGCATAGTGATGGATTGGATTGGTTATATTAAAACCATCAATTGGTTTCATAAACCATGTGTCGGTTTTTTTATTAATCTTCTTTTTTTCTTTCTTTTTTCTAGATATATTTACTTTCTTTTTCAACAGATAATTTTTTTCCTACTTCTTCTTTGTAATATGTTTTTTAAATCCTTGGTCTCTTCTTCATATTGGAGTGGAATGATCAATTCTTCAATTAAATTTGAATGACCAAGGCCATTTTTTTTTCAAAGATCAATTTTACCAGAGAAACCCTGTATATGGATGGCTAAAAGCCACTTTGGGTTCAAAGACCTAAATTCAATGAAACAATAACAATTTTGGCCACAAGCCGGAATCAACGCGCTCTGATACCAATGTTGTGTTCTGTATCTGGACACACTCAAATATTATTCATGTAAATAAATCAACCAATAGAGAATTACTCCATGTGGAAAACAATAAATAATGATTGATTATGAATTGATATGATAGATGATTACATTACAATTTGATGGACCATTTAAATATGGTCTTATGTGCATTTTCAATGGAAATGTACATCTCTATCTATTAGATTAATTACATATCAAATTTATTTAATATTTGTTTAATTATTTTTCTTTTATTATTTATAGTATTTGTTTATTGATATATTATTTTATTTGTTACATCATTTTATTAGCTTATTTTTATTGAATGCCAAATAACTGGAACTGGAACTGAAACAAGAATAACTAGAGAAAATAAGTACACAATCGACACAATAACACAAGATATACCCTCAAAAAACACACTATGGGTAAAAATCCAGCCACAAATGAGGACTATGCGTTGCTCTTTACGTCAAATTGAAAATAGAAAGGAAATGGTACTCTCTATCAAGTTAGCTATGACTATGCAGCAATAATGGCTACTACAGATTCTCCTATATCCTCTACTATGCTCTAACATTCACTCCTATGTTGTTGCTCAACTATGGAAAAATACACTACATCAATATAATGGAATCCCTTTGTTCTCCTCACAACCCTATATTTAAAATATCTTGATAGTCATCTAGGATTAATTTTAGGGGTTTTGCATGCCCTAACTCACAATTAGGGTTAGGGTTTTTGTCCTTTTGGAATTTTTGGGAAGGTCTGCACAAGACTATCTCCACATGTGTGACAAATGAGAGTTGGCATGGAATCTACTTGATATCATGGTGGTCAACTAGATAGGTCAATTTGTGGGAGGCATATCTTTTTTGCATACAGACTCCACTTGAGGTGATTTTTGGACCGTTGTAAGGTCTCGAGTGTAGAATCATGAGAAAAATTGGATCCCTCTTTGTGCTTGGTAGATGCATTTCAAACAAATATGGTGAGAAGTAAAGCTTGTCCTTCACTATCAAAATAAAAATGGTGTATATTTAGTGTCACCCTTTTCTTTTGAATTATATTCACTTTGTTTTTATTTGGTTTTTATCGCATATTTTTAACTATGGTGGTCTCATTCCCTTTCACCAAAGTGTGCAAAACTCCTAAAATGTTTACTGAATAGTTACACTTCATGGCAATTACTTCATGACCATGGTGTTATTGTAGTTCATTAAGAAGCACCTTGGAGGGAACCATTATGAAGGACATTGAGATTCATCCATGATGAGCATGACAATAAAGATAAACATATTTATAACTTCGATATTAATGACAATTCAATACTTAAAATCAGACTTATATTTTTTATATTAATGAAAATGCAATACCTAATGCGAGGAGGAAACCTAAAACAATAATATATTTGAATGTAATTATTGACTCTTACATTGTCAATACATGAAGTTAGGAAAATAGGATGATATGGCTCTGATGCCGGAATGATGACTAGGGTTTCTGAGCACCGACCAATGGCTCCTTGGTAACTTCCTGCAACTTCACCCCTATTGGTTCTTTCTCCTACGTGATGTTCACTCCCATGGCCTCCAACTCGGGGCGGCACAATGCTCCCCCTATTTGCATCCTGAAGCCTACCCTTGACATAATCATGAAACCACCCATCCCTTGGACAATCCGCCCCCCAATGAGACTCTGCACTCTGACGCTGTCAGGTCTAAAGAGGAACTACAGAATACAACCCAAGCCAACAATAAACATTGAACACACACATGCATTGGCATGTCCTTAGAAAAACCTAGAATAAACCTCCCCCCCCTCCAGGATCAATGCTCGTATTGAATATATGAGGACGTATGCCCTAATTGGAAAATTCATCGGAATATGACCCACGGAAAAAACTTCGCTCCACTGGATCACAGCCAAATGGAGGCCCAAGGCTCACTTCGCTTTATAGCTAGGCTTGAAAGTTTTCTTTACAATCATCTTCACCCTTCTAGAGGACAAAGACCGGGTTCTGGAATGAGGGCCCTATTTTTTCAACTCAACAAGTATTTTTCTCGGGAACTAGGTGGAGCACTTCAATCCGGACAAGGAAA
Organism: Pseudotsuga menziesii; assembly: GCA_001517045.1. Taxonomy (NCBI): domain Eukaryota; kingdom Viridiplantae; phylum Streptophyta; class Pinopsida; order Pinales; family Pinaceae; genus Pseudotsuga; species Pseudotsuga menziesii. Next base: position 145,894 of record LPNX010736842.1, read on the forward strand.
ACTTCTCCTGGGCCTCGGTATGGGTCCGGATTTATTCTCTTCCTCAATATTAATAAGACAAGGAAACACTCAAATATATTGGCAATGAGCTAGGAAACTTTGTTAAAGTTTCCGACCAAACGAGACAACAAAGGTATACCTCCTATGCTCGTATTTGTGTTTACATGTACATTGCAAAAACCCTACCGAAATCCATTATTATCGCACATGAGGACATAGAATGGATCCAACCATTGGACTATGATCATGTAGCCTTCAAATGTCGAAAATTTCATAAGCACGGTTATCTTTACTGAGATTTTTCTAAGAATGAAACTCCCATGGAGACGAACCTCTCAACAAATGATGACAACTTCAAGAAGGTTACTAGTAAACATAGATAAGGAAGGAAAAAACCTACAATCAACAAACCCTCAAATGCTTCTACTAGTAATAGCTTTGGGATTCTCGAATCCCAAATAGAAGAACCAGTGATTTCAACCACAAAAATCCACCCTAGCTCAAAATGCCCTTACCAAGAGGCACAAAAAGGAAAGAATACTGATGACTCCAGCTAACAGGCCAGGGCCACCGCTAAAATGCAGTCCCAGCCCATTATAGAATAAGATCAAACCCAAGACCCTCTTTTACCCAATCCAGAAGGGGATGTCCTAATGGATGAGGAAATGGGGGACATAGATCTGGGGGATTTGGATTTTATAGGTTTGGAAGATGCATGCAATAACAACACTATACAAAACATATCCCCCAAGAAAATACAGCTACTCACCGACATTATCCAATTTTCTAAATACAACAACAAATTGGGTATAATCACCAACACCCCCAAATAAATCAAGAAAAGAAATAAGGAAACCAAGAAATTTGATCATCACAGAACACATCATTCTCCAAAATGATGAGATATATTCCTCTATCCTCCCTGTTGTAGGTTCAGACCACTGGTCAATTTGTCTAAATTGGCATATTGATAAAGAGGCTAAGAGAAAGCCTTTTTGGTTTGAGAAATTCTGGCTCACCCACCCAGATTTTCAAGAGATGATAAAATGTTGGTGGCTAAACACTCATGTTGCTGGCACTTTGTGCATGCATAAGCTTCAATCCAAATTAAAATTTCTCAAACAACACCTTAAACACTGGAACTAGCACACCTTTGGGAATATTTTCACCAACAAAGCTCTAATGGAACAAGAAATGGAGCACCTTCAACAGTAGATCATCACCTCTGGATGCACATAGGAAACCAACACTCAGGAACATCAGCTGCTTTTAAAGATTGTAGAATGAACTAAACAAGAGTAGATATATTGGAAGTGGAAATATCGCATCAAATGGATTTGAGAAGGGGAACGCAACACCTCTTTCTTCCATAGATCCACTATTTAGCACTGCATGCACAACCGTATTACCCACCTCAAAAAAAATGAAGGTATTCTTCTGGAAAGCCACATAGACATGGAAACCAAGTCAGTCTCCTATTATGAGGATAGACTTACTGAGACTGATCATGAAAGAGATACGACTATCCAAGAAGTCACCTCTCACATTCCCTCTTTGGTCAGGGCGAATCAAAATATCATGCTCATGAAGCCCACCATGCTTTAGGAAGTGGAGATGGATGTCAGACAAATGAAAGAAGACAAAGCCCTTGGACCTAACGGCTTCACTGTCAACTTCTTTCACTCCTGTTGGAACTTGATCAAGCACGAGGTTTGGGAAATGGTGAAGGAATCCCATACTACTCAGAGGATCCTTCCAGCCCTCAACTCCACCTTTCTCACGCTCATTCCCAAGGAAAACAAGGCTTCTACTCCCAGTAAGTATCAGCCTATTGCCCTCTGTAATGTGTTTTACAAAATCATTACCAAGATCATAGCTAATTGCATCAAGCCCCTTATTCCATCTCTTATCTTCGCTGAACAATCTAGCTATGTAGAAGGGCATCAAATTATGGACGGGATCATCCATGCCCATGAAACCATTCACGCCCTCAGGATCTCCAAAAAATCATGCATGCTTCTCAAATTGGACCTCTCCAAATCATTTGACAAGCTCAACTGGGTCTTCATAGAAAAAATCATGTTAGCCTTTGGTTTTGAGCCCTTTTGGATCCGTTGGGTGATACGCCTAATCTCAAAAGCCTTCTTTTCCATCCTCCTCAATGGCATTCCCTCTAAACCTTTCAACCCGACCTGGGGCATAAGAGAAGGAGATCCCCTTTCTCCTTTCATTTTCATTCTCATGTTTGAAGGTCTCGGCTGCATGCTCACCCAGGATAAATCTCAAGGAACCCTCAAGGGTCTTACACTTCATGGACATACCCCCATCACTCACCAACAATCTATGGATGACAACCTTTTAATGGGACACCCCTCAGTCAAGGAAGCTAGATCCCTCAAGAACATTCTTTCCACTTTTTCGAAAGCCTCTGGTATGACCATCAACCAGGAAAAATACGAAATATTTTCTTCAACACTCCTCTCCTAACCCAAAGAAACTTTGCCTGAATCCTAACTTTTAAGGCTGCAATTATTTTCAAAAAATACCTTGGTGCCCCCTTCATTGACTCTACACTCAAGCACTCCTCCTAGAAGGAACTTCTTCCCAATATGGAACTACGCCTATCTCAATGGACTCTACACACCCTCAATCTTGCAGGACACTTGGTGATCCAGATTTATGCAGGAACGAAATAGAATACATGTTTGGGTGTTATAATGTCTAAATTAATTCACCCGTTCTTTAATTATCAACTAGGGTTGGTAAGATTAGAGTTGACACAAACTATATGCAAAGGTAGAGGGGTTCTTATGGTGTCATGGAAATATTTTAACAAACAAAAGATCAAAAGATCTTTCAAAATGAAAAATTGAGTCAAACTCCTAAGAATGCAATTATTAAGGTAATTAAACTGAGACAGAATAATAAACTAAACAATTGATAATTTATTTTATAACTTTAAACTGAAATACAATTAATAATTAACTATTCAAATGGGAAACTAGGGTGCAAGGAAGACTTAACTTATAAGCAAGTAGAAAACTTAATAGGAGAAGCAAGTAGAAAACTTAATAAAAGAAGCAAGTAGAAAACTTAATAAAAGAAATATCTTTAGGTTCTATCCTACAAGTTCTTTCAACAATAACACAATGTAAAAGAAACAACCTAAAAACATACAAAGGATAACACATATAACACTGAATCTCACATACAAACAGATAAATCAATCCAAAAGGCATAAACACAAAAGAATACAACAGTAAAACAAAATCATAAACAATATTCAAGAAACAAAAACATAAACAACTTAACACATATTCAAGGCAAAAAGAAGTAAAGAAAATGGTAAAACTTTAATAAATAACCTAAAACAATTAAACTTTAACTTCAATGTTATTATCTAACCATCTCAGTCAAAACATAATTCAAACATTAAAGAAACAGAACTAAAAACTATCTCAAAACACATTAAAAATACTAAAAACGAAACTGTGGGTTGAATGACAGACTGAGTTGTGGGTCTGAAAGGGGTGGCTGAATAACAGACTGAATAGGTTGTCCGAATGACAGTTTGCACAGTTAAAATAATAAAAATTAACCTAAATGAGCTAATCTTCAGCTGAATTCATGAAGATGTAAATCTAATGCATAGAGGCAATAAGTAAACCTACTTATTGAGCAAATTTAACAATGAAATAGACTTAAACAAATTCATAAGCATAACCATAAAAAAACCATTACATGTTAATAAACTAAAATGTAAATTGTATAAACTGATAACTTATAACAAATATGAAATAAACAGAATTAATTCTATTTAATTTGATAAAAAACAATCTATTTTATCTAAATTTCAAATAAACTAAACAATAAGATATAAATGAAATGACTGAAAACAAAGCTGAAAGCAAACTATGCGCGCAGTTAACTATCTAATTCAGAAATAAAATTGCATTATAGAAATAAAAACAAATTGTAAATTAAACTAGCTACAATAGAAAAGATGAAATAAATAAACAAGAAAAGAAACCCTTGGTTGATGAGGGGCCCTCTCAGCAATCAGGGGTGGTGCCTAGCTAACTTCTACTCAAACACAATCTTCAATAGAAACACGTACAGCTCTTTATTCAAACGATGGAACATAAATACAGTGTGCTTAAGAACAAATCAAAGCATGAACTGATAGCACTGCGAAGTAATTCTTCTTGGCTAACGTAGCTCTCACACAGAGGCTGCTATATATAATAGTTTATAGAGATGAGCAAGTCGACCCTTTAGTGGGCGACTTCTCTCTAAATTTAGTCGATCATAAATACATATACAGATCGGAGGCCGATGCACAGTCATCCTCCCTTCTTCAACGCGGTTCTGGTCTTCTTTACTGGACAACGTATGCACAGGCTCCTCTTTGGCGTGAACAGTCTTCAGATTTGGCGCACAACTCCTTCCTTAGCGCAGCAGGTGGGATGGTATTGGATAGAGGAAAACGTATTGGTGAATATTCTAGAGCGTAGGTTAAATGCATCAACCCAATGCGTAGATTGTTGATGTGGTGGCAAGCGAAGGAGGCTGCAAGCCAACGAATTATCCAGAATTGAGCTTCATCATCTAGATGCATGGACAATAGGTCGTTTGCAGGTTGTTTCACATTTTAATGCCTGAAGCTAATTCTTAGCAACGCATAGTCTGGTTAACAATCTGGATAGAGAACTGAATAGCAATATGGACCATGAGCTGGATACGATGGGCGTCAATATAGGGTGAACGAAGTGTTTGTTTGCTGGCGCGCTTCAGGATTACAGTCTACAACAACAGATTTCAACATCTCACAAACTACCAACAAGTTTCGCGCAACGGGCTAGATGACAAGCTGGACGTCAAGCTGGACGTGCTGTGCGCATGGCAGGCTGAATGCATTATGTTTATTAATTTGGCCCAAAAAGATTATAAAATCTGCAAACAAATATACAAATCTATTAATACATCAAATGTGCTTTAATAATGTCATTTTTAATTAATAAAACCATAAAATGACAATAATAAAAGGATTTTATATAAACCTTAAATACACTGATACCTGAGGCTGAATAATGATCTGTGTGACATAAAATATGCAAAAGATAATAAAACATGTGTTTAAATGAGTAATTTAACTGCCAAGAATGATAACAAATCTAGGATCAACATTCCCCTAAACCGGAGAAATTCCAGGTCCCACTGAGCAAAAAGAAGGAAAAACAATTTAGGAATAAGGTGAACTAGCAGCTGCCTTTGACTTGGCAGATGAACAAGGTAATTTAAACTTCACTCTTTTAAGCTGTAACTTAAACATAACATATATTTCATGTCAAACATTGTATGAAGATTAAAAATGACTTTATTGGGTTTTTCAACATTCTTAATTTAACAGTTCTTAGGTTCAAAATAATTTTGTCATTTATAAGGTTCGAAATTAATTCAACCATGTCCAAAGTAAAACTTTGGACAGGTTGAACATGTAACACAAAAACATAAATCACATTTTAATAACAAAAAGATTGATCATTTTCATGCATGATTGGGTAAGAGGATAGGATTATTAACAGTGAAATGGAAGTAAAAACTATTTGCACAAAAACAAATTTGGTTAGCATATTTTAATCATCACCATTTTTATTCATATCGCTATTTGATATTTCATTTGGACCTTCATTCGATCCTTCATATGGTCTTCCATATTGATTTTTGTTGTAAAAATATGCTTCAGGATATAACCAAATTCCACTGTTTACATTCCTGAAAATACTTATCATTTGTTAGAGATAAATAGATTTCTCATCAATAATGAAAACAAACTAATTTTTCCAAATCCATCTTTCCCCAAACCAAATAGATGGCGTGTCCTCAAGCCATACAGAGAGAAGAATTTGATTTTTCCAGAAAAATAGAAAGTAAAGAGTTCTATCATGCTCTTTATTATTTATAAGAAAAACTAATGAGTAAATGGAAATGATTCAGAGATGTAGATTCATGAAAAATAGAACAGTGCTTAGAAAGACCACTTAAATGAGAATAATATGATCAAAAGAAGACCATAGGGAAAAACTAGCCATCCATGCCTCATTGTAAAGATATCCTGTCATCATAAAATATTTTAAGTGCACCCCGTAGTGTGTGAGATTTACAACTATGGGTCCCATTTCTAAGATAATGACATCTTAGGTATATGCGGAATTAGACGACCGGGGCAAAGTCCAACTAACATCCATTCTCAAATGACATTATAAACAATTGGCCATGACATATTTTTGGAAGAATTTTCTTTATATTAAGACTATTTTACGAACTATGTGCATAGTGGTGTATTAACCAAATCTCTTTTACCTGATATTGCCCCACTGCCAATAGGCTTGTTCAGTACCCCGGTGGGTTTATCTTGGTACCATGCAAGCCTGTTCAATATTTTGACCAGTTTACTTGCATTTATTGAACTTCTTGTTGTAAGGTTTTACTTAGCATTGACCCGCTACTAGCAGGCCTATTTAGTACCCCGGTGGGTTTTCCTTGTATAATGATATTAAATATATGGAATTCGATTGGTACTATAGCGTGTTAAATCTTGCTAAACACATAATTCAAATTGTTTTTTTTTAATAAATAATTTTATAATGGCCTCACCGTAAATTATGTCAAAAGAGAATAACTGAAAGTTGTTCTTTAACCTAATAGTCCTTCATCTTTAAAAAGTAATGTTCTCCACAAACAAAAATTCCACTTACTTTCGAGTTATCACCAAAATATTCGAGAGACAAATTTTGATAACAAGTATAGGATGAACTAGTAATCCATAGGTGAAAAATAAGGTTGTGAAAAATATGATAATGAAAGTGGGTCTTATCAAGCAACTGTTTAAAAGAATAAATCAGAAATATACATGTCTGAATCAAGATACCAAAAACTATATGAATCATAGAAGAACTGGTTAAGTATGATATACAAAGGATTTATAAAAAATTTATCAGTATAAGTTGCAAATTTCAAAAGTACCCCAAGAAAGGTTAAAATACCTAATGAGTATTTAACATACTTCCCTTGTCTAAGTAATGTTTTGTTAGCTACTCATAGAGATAATATACGTGTAATCAAACTACAAAACCACTTGTTAGATGATTCAATTTATTCATGAAGACATAAAAGAAAAAGAGTCTTGTGTAAACAACCTATTAGAAATGACTCTTATTTATTCAAAGAAACAAGCACATATTTACATATATACAAGTGATAATAACCCAAAATATTTTTTAAGGATCAGGAGGAGGAGGAATAGCTTATCCTTCAACTAATTCCATTTAATTTTGCTACAAAACATTATGTATAAAATCCTGTTTACATGTCGGTTGATGATAAAGTCTGAGTCTATGTCCAATTACTACAAAGGAAACTTCTGAGCCATCAATTGTTTTAATTTTTACTGACCCATTGTCAAAAGTTGTAACTACTTCGTATGGACCCATCCAACGGGTAGTTAATTTCCCTTTAAAATTTTTAAACTATGAATCGAATAGTAGTGCCCAATGTCCAGTATTAAACTACTTTTGCTTAATAAATTTATCATGCCATGTTTTTCGTTGATTCTGTATAAACATCGTTCTTTGGAGTGCATCTTGTCTAATTTCATCTAACTCATTAATCTGTAATTTTTGTTGTTTCCGTGCTTCATCCAAATTCATGCCTAATTGTCCTGCCATACAAAAGGTTTTAACTTGAAATTCAATAGGTAAAAGGATTTGTTTTCCATACACTAACTCATAGGGGGTATGTCCAGCAGTGTTTCTCCATGTTATCCTATAGGCCCATAAAGCCTCGAGGAGTCTATCTTCCCAATCCTTATGATGTAAGTGAATGGTATTAGTTAAAATGAATTCTAATACTTTATTAGTTGATTCTACCTGACCATTATCCCGAGGGTGATCAGGTGAATATTTGCAATGTCGGATGCCATATTTCATAGTAAGTTCTTTCATTAATTTAGAAGTAAATTGGGTACCTTGATATGTGATAATTTCTCTAGGTATACCAAATCAGGTGAATATTTCTTCATATATGAATTCTACCACCGAATTCTCTATGGCTCTAAATAAAGCTTTAGCTTCTACCCATTTGGTGACATAGTCTGTGCAAACTAAGATATATTTATTTTTACGAGACATTGGAGAAATCGGTGCTACAAAATAAAGAGCCCATTACTCAAAAGGTTCAATCATGACTTGGGGTTGTAATGGCATTTGATCAGATGACGTAGGTCTACCCATTCTTTGGAAACTATCGTATCCTTTAACATATTTGGAAGAATCCCTAAAAATTCTTGGCTAATAATAACTAGAATGTAATACTTTATATGTCGTCCCCTTATCATAAAAATGTCCTCCACATGGTCCATCATGGCATGCATGGAGGATGTAATGCATTTCATCCTCTCTCATGCATCGTCGAATAATAAGATCTGGACCAGTGCGGAACAGATCGTTATCAACCCAAGAATAATTGGAACTCTGACTGTATAATACAATGCTTCTCATGTGGAGACAAATGGTTTGGTATTTTTCCAGTTGCTAAATAATTGGCAATATCTGCGAACTAAGGGGTTGGAACAAATACAGCAAATAAATGTTCATCATGAAATGTTTCTTCAACTAGTTTAGCACCGTCTTCATGTTGAATACGGGAAAGGAAATATGCTACGAGATTTTCTTTACTAGGTCGGTCAATGAAGGTAATGTTAAATTCTTGCAATAAAAGAAGCCACTGGGTCACTCTACCATTGGTGATTGGTTTATTCATTAGAAATCTAATGGTGGAGTGATCGGTATGCACAAAAACTTCATAACCTGTGATGTAATGATGAAACTTATTAATAGAATAAACTACTATCAAAAATTCTTTTTCAGTAACAGTATAATTTAATTCTGCAGGAGTCAAATTTTTACTAATAAAATAAATGGCATAAGATGCTTGTCCTTCTTTTTGGCCGAGGACTCCTCCTATGTTTGTATCATAGGCATCGGTAGATATGTGAAAAGGAAGGGACCAATTGGGACCCCTAAGTATTGTTGCCACAGATAATTTAGCTTTTAGAATTTCAAAAGCATTTTGACAATATTCTGTCCACTGGAATTCTACATCCTTTGTAAGCAACTTAAACAATGGTGCAACTATTTTAGTGAAATTTTCAATAAAACGACGGTAATAGCCTACATGACCAATAAATCTTCTTACCTCTTTCTGATTTTTGGGAGAGGGAATTCCAACAATTACTTCAATCTTAGAAGGATCTACCTTAATTCCTTGGGAAGAAACATGGTGTCCTAAAACTATAGCTTCTGTCAGTAACATTTTACATTTCTCATGCTAAGGGATAGATTCATTTCTTGACATCAGATCAAGACCTTCTTGAGGTTGTCAAGGGATTCTTGAAATGTATTACCATAGGCCGTAAATTCATCCAAGTATACCTCCACATAGTCATGTATAAGTTCGAAAATGATTCCTAAGACTGCTCGTTGGAAAGTGGCAGGTGCATTACATAAGCCAAATGGAAAATTTGATAAGCATATGTTCCCCAAGGGCATGTAAAGGTGGTTTTATCTTGATCTTCTGGTGCTATTAAAATCTGGTTGTAACCACTATATCCATCAAGAAAACAAAAATATTGTTTACCTGACAAGGTATCCAACACTTGATCAATAAAGGGTAAAGGAAAGTAATATTTAATTGTAGCTTTGTTTAGCTCCCTAAAATCAACACAAATACGCCATTTCTCTGTAAATTTATTTGGGACTACTACTAAAGGAGATACCCATTTACTGTCAGAGATAGGATAGATGAAACCGACAATGAGATTTTTTTTTAATTCTTGTTTTACTATATCCTTTAGAACAGGATTCATCCTCCTTTGTGGCTTCCTTACAGGTGACATGCTTAGATCCATATAAATATGGTGAATACAGGTATCAGGGTGTATAACCTTCATATCGGTGTATTCCCATGCAAATTCTCCAGCTTTTTTATTAAGAACTTTAAGAAGCTGTGCTTGTTGGTTTTCACATAATCCTGTGTTTATATGTAAAAAAAATTTAGGGCCAACCTCACAAGGTAAGGTATATGGTCCTATATTCTTTTCAATTGTGAAAACACAAGGTGTTTCCGTAAACATGGAAAGAGCCATATTCTCTTGAAAATTATCTCCAAAAATCTGATCGAGTTGAGCAAAGGACTAAGGGAAATATTTATAGGTTGTCGAAGAAACAAACTGGTTTAATACATTCTTAGTGGTCTGCTCCTGAAGTGCCCAAGAGAAAACAATAGGAATGGAGAGATCATCGAAGTCTTCATCCCCAAAAGAACAGTTTAACCACCATGAATTTTCAGTTATTGGTTGTGCTGGAGGGTATAAAATAAGTCTTTGTGTGGACAACCCATTGGAAATAGTCATCTCTCCATCCCTACATCCTATAAAGGCATTTGCGGTAGCTAACGATGGTCTTCCCAAAACAATAGGATGTCCTTTAGAAGGATCCTTTCATTCTACAACCATAAAGTCGACAAGGTATTCCCATGAGGCTACTGATACAACAATGTCATCCAGGACTCCAACAGTTTTTACCGTAGTGCGGTCTGCTAGTTCTAGGATGGAAGGAGTAGGTCGAAGAAATTGTCCCAACTGTAAAGATTCTAAAACTGCGGTGGTCATCATGTTAATGGAGGATCCTAAATCAATTAATGTATTCTCTATGGCGGTGGTGTTTATAATTACAGTCACTACTGGGGCTCCTGGATTTGTGTATTTTGCAATCCAGGATTGACCTGCCATACATTCAGACATCTCTCCTATAACATTAATTGTAAGAGGGTTCTTTTGCTTCTTTCCTGGGCATTTAATACATAGCTCCTTTATTACCTTACTATAGATTGGTATATCTTTGATAGCTTGTAATAGAGGGATTTTAATATAGATATTCTTTAATTCATTCAAAATGTTATACTCTGGATGAACTATAGGTTTTTCTATTACTAGTCTTTCTGGAAATGGAGGAACTCTTTGCTCCTGAATAGTTTCTTGCGGAGGATGGGTGTGTGCTGGAACCTTTGGAATGTTCACATCCTCCAAAATAACATCATTCACGAGTTCACTTGAATCTTCTTATTCTTCATTTGGTTCTTGAATGATGACTGATGACTTGGGTTTATTATTCACAACTCATCCCAATCATAATTGAATTTCATGTACAGGTACAGTCGAAATAAGGTACGATGGAAGAGTTTGCAAATCAATGTTGTTAAGAGCTTGAGTTGGTTTATTATTAGGGTTAGGTATCGGTTATGCAAGTAATAATGTAGGTCGACGAGGATTTGCATTCTGAAAGTGATGAGGTTGTTGTGTGATAAAAGGAACTGGAGGTACAAATCCAGGTGACATTTGCTGGAAATTTGTTTGATTCTGAGGATAAGAATGATTAGGTGTAGGGACAGGTTGTGGCTGAGGATATGGTTGTCCTCTCCATCCTTGTGACCAATATTATTGTTGTGGGAATTGAGGAGGAGGGTACTGAGGTGGCCAATTCTACCAACTTGAATTATTCCATTATTGAGGTGGTTGATACGGAGGATAATAGAGTGGAGGTTGTGGTGGAAAGTTCGAATATGCTGGTTGGTCTCTAGGTTGCAAAGGAGGCCTCCTAGATGTTTCAACTACATCCCCACTCTTATAGATGGCTTGCAACCCAGGCAAGGATGGGCAGTTATCTGTTGGATTCTCTTCTGTACAGATGTGACATACAAAGATGTTTTTTAATGCACATTCCCTTTGGGGATGTTTAGTTCTAAATATTGGACAATAGATACCCATTGCTGCTCGTTCTTCATCCTGCCTCTTCTTAGCTTGTAAATAATCTAGTTGAGAACCCATTACTCCTAATATATTAGTTTTGAAATTCTCCAATAGGTTTCCTAACTCTATTCTTGTAACTCCACCTGAACTAGGAACATTTCCTCTTACATTTCTACTAAAAGGCTCTCAAAAAAATTTCTCAACTTTCCCCCTACTCCTAGATTAATTTTTATACATCTCACCGATTTATGCAAATTTTTTATAAGAAATATCGCCAGCTTCCATGATATTAAGACTTTCTAACAAGTCCTCAGAGGTCCCCTTAAGGAAAAGTGTGCGTACTGCATCTTCTCGGAGGTCATTATATTTAGACTTATGTAATGTATAAATGAACCTTTCGAGATAATCCTCCAGGCTCTCGTATTCAAGTTGTTGTATCTCGAATATATCATGTTGAGAGTCCTTGGGTTTGAAATATTCTTGATATTTTCACAAAAATGAAATTTCCATATCATCCCAAGTCTTGATAGTGGATTCTCCTAATCCCATGAAAAATATCAAGGCAGAATCTTTTAGTGTAGCAGAAAATAGTTTTAGTTTGTGAGCATCTTGGAGATAATTATAGCTCCTACAAAGGATATCGAACTTGGACGGGAATGTGTCTGGGTCATCATTAATTTTTCCATAGAAAGTAGGTAAGGAGGAAGGAGGGATTTTTTTCATAATTACATCCTGCATTGTATCTAAAATAGGGAACACGAAGGTAGCCTCAGTTCAATTCTCCCCTTCTCCTTCTTCATTTCTAACTTCATCAAGATCTTCTTTTTCTCCCCGTATCTCCATATAAGCTGGATTCTTAACATAAATATACTTAGGAGGCTCCTTTCGAGGTGATAATGGGGCGTCCCAATGTTCTTTCTTGGGAGATATTTTCCTCTGATCAACCATGCTTTTATTGAATCCTAGAGGGATAGTAAGTTCTACTATAGAAGTTTCAATTTGCGAGATAACTAGATCTGTTGAGGTTCCAAAGAGAGCCTTTACTTGAGTAGGATCAACAAAGTCAATGAAATTCGGATCTCCTACTAGTGAAACAATTGTGTTAATTGGATTCGAAACTAGTGGAGGGATGGAGATTTATAATGGTTGATCCTCTTGAACTTCCTCATGAATGGGGTCCTTAGGACCTTCTTCCAAGGTTGCTTCTCCTTCTATGGATTCCCCAGTAAGATCTTCTAAGAGAGACTCCTTAGGTTTCATGGTAGAACTACTTCCTATAGGTGTATTTCGATACCTTTTTGGTGAGTTAGTAGTTGGGGAAATACATCCCCTATGGTAGTTAGTAGGGACTTCAATAAGTTTTCCAGTCTTAATAAATCTACCTTGAGGATCTCTAAGTCTGGTCATGAAAAAAAAACTTTAAACTAAAGAAAACCTATGCTACTACTGTTGCTGGATTTGGGGGCACCTGTTACAAATATGCGCAGGTTCTTACCTCTCATATTACCGCTCCCCCGCTACCGACCTATTAATAAACTTCATTAAGAATTCTACTCTACCTTATAGAAAAACTCCCTAGCAACGGTGCCAAAAGTGTTTGGGTGTTATAATGTCTAAATTAATTCACATATTCTTTAATTATCAACCGGGATTGGTAAGCTTAGAGTTGAGACAAAATATATGCAAACATAGAGGGGTTCTTATGGTGTCGTGGAAATATTTTAACAAACAAAAGATCGAAAGATATTTCAAAATGAAAAACCGAGTCAAACTCCTAAGAATGCAACTATTAAGGTAATTAAACTGAGACAGAATAATAAACTAAACAATTGATAATTTATTTTATAACTTTAAACTCAAATACAATCAATAATTAACTATTCAAATGGGAAACTAGGGTGCAAGGAAGACTTAACTTATAACCAAGTAGAAAACTTAATAGGAGAAGCAAGCATAAAACTTAATAACAGAAGCAAGTAGAAAACTTAATAAAAGAAATATATTTAAGTTCTGTCCTACAAGTTCTTTCAACAATAACAAAATGTAAAAGAAACAACCTAAAAACATACTAAGGATAACACATATAACACTGAATCTCACATACAAACAGATAAATCAATCGAAAAGGAATAAACACAAAACAATACAACAGTAAAACAAAGTCAGAAAAAATATTCAAGAAACAAAAACATAAACAACTTAACACATATTTAAGGCAAAAATAAGTAAGGAAATGATAAAACTTTAATAAATAACCTAAAACAATTAAACTTTAACTTCAATGTTATTATCTAACCATCTCAGTCAAAACATAATTCAAACATTAAAGAAACAGAACTGAAAACAATCTCAAAACACATTAAAAACACTAAAAATGAAATTGTGGGCTGAACGACAAACTGAACTGTGGGTCTAAAGGGAGTGGCTGCATAACAGACTGAACAAGCTGTCCAAATGATAGTCTGCACAGTTAAAATAATAACTAACCTAAATGAGCTAATCTTTAGCTGAATTCATGCAGATGTAAATCTAATGCATAGAGGCAGTAAGTAAACCTACTTATTGAGCAAATTTAACAATGAAATAGACTTAAACAAATTCATAAGAATAACCATAAAGAAACCATTAAATGTTAATAAACTGAAATGTAAATTGCATAAACTAATAATTTATAACAACAATGAAATAAACATAACTGAGTCTATTTATTTTGGTAAAAAACAATCTACTATATCTAACTTGCAAATAAACTAAACAATAAGCTGGAAATGAAATGACTAAAAACAAAGCTGAAAGCAAGCTATGCACGCATTTAACTATCTAATTTAGAAATAAAATTGCATTACAAAAATAATAATAAAAACTGTAAATTAAACTAGCTACAACGGGAAAGATGAAAGAAATAAACAAGAAAAGAAACCTCTAGTTGATGAGGGGCCCTCTCAACAATCAGGAGTGGTGCCTGGCTAACTTCTACTCAAACGCAATGTTCAACAACAACACATACAACTCTTTATTCAAACGATGGAATAGAAATACAGTGTGCTTAAGAACAAATCAAAGCATGAACTGATAACACTGCAAACTAATTCTTCTTGGCTAACCTAGCTCTCACACAGAGGCTGCTATATATAATAGTTTATAAAGATGAGAAAGTTAACCCTTTAGTGGTATACTGCTCTCTAAATTTAGCCGATCATAAAGGAACATAACAGATCGAAGGCCAAAACACAGACATCCTCCCTTCTTCAGTGCGGTTCTGGTATTCTTTACTGGACAACGTACGCACATGCTCCTCTTCAGCGTGAACAGTCTTCAGATGTGGCGCACAGCTCCTTCCTTAGTGCAGTAGGTGGGATGGTGTTGGACACAGGAGAACGTACTGGCGAATATTCTAGAGAGTAGGTTAAATGCATCAACCCAATGTGTGGATTGTTGATGTGGTGGCAAGCAAAGGAGGTTGCAGGCAGGAGAATTATCCAGAAGTGAGCTTCATCATCCAGATGCATGGAAAACAAGTTGTTTGCAGGCTGTTTCATGTTTTAATGCCTGA
This sequence comes from Pseudotsuga menziesii, assembly GCA_001517045.1. Lineage (NCBI taxonomy): Eukaryota > Viridiplantae > Streptophyta > Pinopsida > Pinales > Pinaceae > Pseudotsuga > Pseudotsuga menziesii. Next base: position 161,313 of record LPNX010736842.1, read on the forward strand.
AATTAATTATCACCATCATGCGGTCTTTTTAACGATCTGGACAGAGAGCTGAATAACAATCTAGACTGTGAGCTGGATATGCTGGGCAACGATCTAGGGTGAACAAAGTGTCTATTTGTTGGCGCGCTTCAGGACTACAGTCTACAGCAATACGTTTCAACATCTGGAAAACTACCAATGAGTTTCGTGCAACGGGCTGGATGACAAGCTGGATGTCGAGCTAGATGTGTCATGCGCATGGAAGGTAGAATGCATTATGTTTATTAATTTGGCCCAAAAGATTATAAAATATGTAAACAAATATACAAATCAATCAATAAATCAAATGCACTTTAATAATGTGATTTTTAATTAATAAAACCATAAAATGACAATAGTAAAAGGATTTTATATAAACCTTAAATACACTCATACCTGAGGCTGAATAATGATCTGCGTGACATAAAATATGCAAAAGATAATAAAACATGTGATTAAATGAGTAATTTAACTGCTAAGAATGATAACAAATCTAGGATCAACAATACACAAATAACCATAGAAACAAAGATGCAACGGAAATAACATTTCATTTCATTAATCAAAGAACTAAAACGTGTTTACATAGAGAATGGAAATAAACTAGCTAGAGTGTTGGTAGCTTATCTCTGAGAAGAGATGTGGCGGCTACATTCCTATGAACTATGTGTTACAATGAGGCTCGAAGGCCTATATATTATTGAGAAACAATGGAAACCCTACACATCCAAAAACCTAACCCTAGGAGGTGAAACGCCAGAATGTGGGCCCTGTTGGGTAACTTGGTACATCAATTTTCCGAGGTCGTAACTTTGGCATACTACCTCCATTTGACGTGCATGATACATCATTAGAAATATTTATTCAAGGTCTACATCCACAAACAAAAAATATCAAGTTTGAAACAGACTCATATTTTCCCCACCATTCGATGCCAAAAAAACATCGTTTAGGGCCTCAAAACGGCTCGAGAAGTTTAGGACCCAAAAATTGCCAAAAATAGTAAATTGTGATACAATTAAGAAAACTAGAAAACTGAAAGAAACAATGATGGGGGTCCAAGTGGAATAGGTGGGTGGCCACCAATATCCTTTTGGATCACTTGGTCCTTATTAAATATGTACTACAAGCCATGCCCCTCTACTTATTCTCTATCTTAACTGCCCCGAAATGGGTTCTTAAAGCCATCAAAACGCTTCAACAACCTTTTCTTTGGAACGAGGATAAAAACTCCCATCATTGGGCGCTTGTCAAATGGGATACTATTTTCCGCACAAAAGCATATGGTGGTCTTGGGATGAGGGATCCTGTGCAAAGCAATGAAATTCTCAGTGACAAAATCTGGTGGAACTGGATCACCAAGAATCATAGTCAATGGACACAACTTTGGAATAGAAAATATGTGGCGGATTGGCCAACTCAGCATCTTTCCATTTTTTTTGAGAATATAAAAGGCTCTCTCATATGGAATGCTTCCAACTTGCAGAGACCAATAATTCAGTAGCACAGCTTTTGGGAAATTCACAATGGATCCTTAGCTAATTTCTGGACTAGCTCCTGGAACCAGTTCCCTCCTCTCAAGAACACATTTAACCTGCAGGTACAACATGACCTACTTTAGATCCCCTCCCGTGATAAAGTCCTCTTCTTCTGGCTTCAAAATAGACAGGAGGATTTTAGGGAATGGATTACTTGGGACAAGTGGTACCCATAGCAACAATAGCTCTATTCAGAGGCTTTATGGGATGAATTGAAACAATGATGTATCAGACACGGGCATGGCAATGCTATTCTTCATTGGAGCTACAAACCGAAAGGGATGTTCACTACCAATGAAGAGCATCAACTTCTCAACATTTCCAATGAGCCATCTGACACCTATTGGACTAAGATCTGGGGATTAAAAACCTAGCCCAAAGTCACTACTTTTCTTTGGATGGTTTTACATAGACGTATTCTTATGTGGGATAATCTTCTCAAGAGGGGTTTCATCGGTCCTTCCCAATGTTCCCTTTGCAAAGAACATGAAGAAACCATGAAGCACATCCTCAATCATTGTCCTCTTGCCAATCAAATTTGGACCAAGGTGGCCTATTTTTTCAAAAGAATGGATCGATGTCTTCATAGCATCATAGACACCATAAAAAACTGGCACAACCATCCCTACCAAAATCCCCTTCTTAACAAAATTTGGCAACTCATCCTGGGTTTTCTCATTTGGGACATCTGGAAAGAGTGAAATCTTAGGATTTTCAAAGGTAAATCCAATACTGTGGAAACCATTTGGATCCAATGTCAACAGTGCATCAAGGAGACCACGTTGCTTATCAATTTGCAAGACAAATATCTTCAAGCCCATCCTCAAGAAAAAGGAATTCTAAACCACTGGCTCTCCTACATCCCGCCATCACCCACCAATCCCAACTCTTCCCTTCCGAACCCCTCTTCCCCCATCTCCTAGAATTCCCACCTCAATGGTTTCTACAAGCTTAACTTTGATGGGGATTCCAAAGGTAATCCCGTTCTAGCAGGTTTCAGAGGGGTCATCAAAACTGCATTTGGTCATATCACTCACGTTTACTATGCCAAAATTGGGGTCGAAAATAATAATGTCGCTGAGTTGAATGGTCTTCTACAAGGCATAAGAGTAGCTTCATCTCATGCCTTATTTCCACTTATAGTTGAGGGAGACACAGAGCCAATTCTTAATTTGGCTATTCAGCTGCAAAATGGCTCCTGCAATGCCAAGATCTCCTCCTCTTGGAGATTGGATTACGACCTTCAACAATTAGCTCTGCTCCTTTCTCAAACTTTGGCTATCAATTTCCATCACGTCAGAAGAGAAGCTAACACCCTGGAGGACAGAATTCCAAACTAGGGGGTACTCTCTACATCTTTCATGCATCATTGTACTCTGGCTCATATTCCGAACGTCCACCTTAGGCAAGGTTGCGTTCACATCGCTGCAAAGGACTTCAAACTAGATGTGGGTGACAATAATGCCATAAAGGACACGGAGGTAGATGACGAGGCCAACCTGTCATCAGCATGACGTCACCCCCGCAACATCCCCTCAATGGCTGCGCATATTTACTCGGTTCTTGGACGTGGACATCTCCTGGATGCTCGAAGGGACACGGCTGTCAACTCGTTGTAGGATGAAATTAATGCAGCCGATGCGCCAACGGTTTAATGCCTAGGTTCCCTTGTCATTTTGGCCACTTGCTCACTACGCTCTCACAACTCTGTTCTTAGCTTGCGCTCGGCCATTCGGCCTTCTGCAATTCCCTCCCTCACTCTGAGCTCACTACCACCCTTAATCAGCTAGCTATGTCTCGTCATCAACATGGTACCCCTTATTGTGGTCGTACGGGGAGAGGATCATAGTCAGACCTCCCAATTCAACTCAATGCTCAGGCTAGCGGAGATGGTTTCGATGTAGAGATCCCCGAAGCTGTGCACCTCATGGTTGATTAGGATGATGAAATTTCAAGTGCTCTCAGCGCTGCTAGTCGCACTCTGGAGCGACGCAGAAACTATTGGGTGATAATAAAAAAACCTTCTCATTCGGCTCATTCTCCACTTCCACTCTCAACCTCTTGCACTTGCACCTCCTACACCAACACCTCGTGCTCCTGCCATTTGCACTTCCCCCCCTTGTTTTAGCCTCTGCACCCTCCTCCTACACCATTCCCATCGCAGTACCTATGGACTGCGAACCTCTTCCTCCCCCCCCCCCCCCCCCCCCCCCCCCCCCCCACCCCCCCCCCCCCCCCCCCCCCCCCCCCCCCCCCCCCCCGTTGGGCCGAATAAAATCCCTCTCGGTTGGTAAATGCACCCCCAGTCCAGGATTGGCAAGGAAGACCACCCCTCCCGGTTAAACAACCTCCTGAAGGAAGCAATGAAGATGATGATTCCTCCAGTAGTGACGATGCTTCTAAGACCAAGGACGACCCAAGAGAGCCGTTTCCACTGGACTCGGGTGCCCCATCGTTGAAGAGCCATTCCATAAGCCTTAAACATGTTTTTGTTATTGGCTTCTTTTGTTTTTGTCAGAAAGGACGTGGGACATTTTCAAGTCAAATTCACTGTCTGTTGGTTTTTAATTTCAGGGTTTACAGTATGATCACTATGTCTTTTTGTATAAAGTTACTTTCATTCTTTCTTCAGACCTGTTTTCCCTCATGGAGGGAGGGTCCGATTATCTTTTTAGGGTTGTTTTACCTGCTTGTCTCTTTGAGCAGGATTGTATCTCTGAACTGTAACTTTTTTGTAACACTACCACATTTTTTTCAATCAAATAGTTTCTTAACTTACAAAAAAAAAATTACATGAAGTCAGGATTCCCTTTTACAATACCACTTTCTTCAAAACTATAATATAAAATTGAAAATTAAAGTATTATACCACAATATATATATATATATATATATTTGAAATGCAACTTCATTATTTTAAATATGATGACACAAGTGCATCATATGAAATGCAACTTTATTATTTTATTCTTTTAAGTACATATTCTACACCATGAAATGGATAAATGCAACTTTATTATTTTAAATATGACTAGCACACATAGTTTGACGCTAGATCACGTCGACACAGATCAAACGGTTGAGAGATAGCCATGGAATGGAAGACAACTGATAACATTCTTATATATATTTTTTACATTCTTCTAGTTATCTCCCATGAACTCGTGGTTATCCATTTATCCTCTATGAGTTCTCCATGCATCCCTACGAGTTATCCATTCATTGGCCACTAGTTATTTTTAATATTCTTTTTTATATAATTATTTATTTCAAATTTAAAACACCTTAAAAAACATAAAACCTAGTCTACCCCAAATCTCAAATGAAAACATCTATCAAAGTAATTACATAACCTACATTGCAAATATTCAACTTTATTATTTTAAATATGATTACATAACTAAACTTCAAAAAGCACATTACATTTATAATTACCTTCTACATATAAGAAATCCATAAGTTATAAGAAATCCACAAGTTATCTTGAATTTAATATTGTCTCAGATCCCTACAGAAACGTGATCTTAGAACCCTACAGAAACGCTGTCTTAACTTTCTAATTTTAGCTTCTCATAACTTATATTGTAGTGCAAACTTGAACGAAAAAGCACACAAATTCTCACTTATCCCTTGTCTTATATTCCAAACTTGCACGAAGCATAACACAATTTCCAAGCATAAAGCGTATTAAACAATTAATTTCCTTCCCTAACTTTTTAATTTTAACTTGATTGTGACTGATCTTGCATGTCAAACTTGGAGGAAATAAAAGATGAGAATTTTATTATTTATTTATTTATATTTTTTTAATTTGATGATGTTAGAGTTAAGGAAATGGTATAATCTTCCAGTTTTTGCAATGCTCCAAATTCTACTCGACCATCCAAAACACCATCGGATTTTAGAGTAGCACGTTCTAATTCAAAAATTTCACCTAAATGAGCACGTCTAGCATATTTTTTTGACTATAGCAGGATCACCAAAACTAACCCTGTCATAGATGTCTTAAAAATATTAAAGGTACAATTTGAATTTTTTTAAATTTGAATTTTACAATAATAATAAAAATTCAACAAAATTTAATGAAAAAAACTAAAATATAAAATAAACTACTCTATTTTTAATTATTCAAAATTTAATTTTAATAAAATATAGACTATATACTTTCTTAAAAAAAAATTATTCTATTCAAAATATATATCTCAACCACTTATATCTACCAATGATCCCAAATAATAATCCAATATTTACATTGCTATGTTATCTTATCTTGCAATCCAACTTTGCATTAATCGAAAGCCAATTTCCTCTTTACAGCGTTTTAAACAAAACATTTAATGAAACATGTAAATTCATTTAATTTCCTTATCTGAACTTTTTAGTTTTAATTTCCTTATTTGTATTCCAAACTTGTACGAAACAAACAGACAATCTAGTCTAGCATTTAATGTAAAACATTGGACGATGGCTATGCCTGGACATTCATGTGGAATACACGTAACGCACATGGATTTAACCGATTGACTTGTGAAATGTTTTATTTTAATCATTTTTCATTTATATATAATTGCATTGAATATATTCACCGGATATTGTGTTAATTTCAATCATTTTTCATTTATATATTTGCATTGAATATATTCATATTGTGTTAATTTTAATCATTTTTATATATTTGCATTGAATATATTCAGATATTGTGTGCATCGTGGGGGCAATGAGAGGGATAGCGTGATGGCTTATTAAAAGTTATAGTCTAAAGATGTTATGTTTTTAAATTTTTTATTTTTTAAATATATTTTTAGTTTTATTTGGTTGGAAATATTTTTTTAAAATTTTAGAATTATATATTAGTTTTCGAAATTACCTGATTTGGCTGAATCTATTTGTAATTAAATATACAATTTAAAAACTTTTAAATTTAGTTAATTTAAACTAAAACCCACTCACTCATTATAAAATCCAAAATTTATAATAAATACACAACTCCTAACATAATAGAGATAGTGCTTCAGCTCCTTTGTAAGAATAGTTTATGTTTTAAAAAAAAATTAAATATATTCAAATTAACTAAATTTATATTTAAATATGGATAAAAATACTTAATAAAATAATTGTATTAATAATTAATTATTAAAGTATATCAGATTTTGATTAAAAAATATGTTTTAAAATTGTAATTTATAATAATTAATAGAAATAAGAATAGAAATATGTAATAAAATAAGTGTATTAATACTTAATTATTAAGATTCTAATACCTCTAACTATTTTGATATTTTTACTGGTGTTATTTACTTCTTTAAGTAATAATAATGAATTAAATTTATGTATGCTTGAAAGTTGGAAGTTGTAATAGTTAAACAAGACAAGTGGCCAGTATTCAGGAATCAATTATTTGATATAAAAGTCCTAGGAAAGACAAGAAAAGGGGGATTCTTTTCTTGGTTATGAAAGAGAGCTACGAGAGATCACCTTCAGTGAAGGCTCTAAGAGAAACTCATGAATAGTACGGGGCTACCACTGAACATCATGATAATGTTAGGCTCTATTTTGCAGAATTGTCAGTGAGGCATATGAGAATGCTAGGTTGTGAGATAATTATTCGTGTTAATACTGGCAATGACTTGAAGTTGAGGTGAAAGATCTGGGTAGGGGGGTGAAACTGAAGAAGAAGGCTCCAGGTTTCTACGACACGGTGGTGTGAAGCTATTACATCTACCATTTCTAGATAAATGTCATACTATGAATTCAGTCTATTACTTGTTAAGCTTTAATTACTAGTCACATGAATTATGAAATGTAAGACATATGAATAAGGAGAAGGAATAATTTTATCATGCAAATACTGTAAACATATTATAATTTTACTTTTAGAAAAGGAATCAAGTATTTATTTTATATCTGATAACCCTAATGTTATTTTTCTTTATATATTATATAAATAATAAGTAAATAAATTTATAATTCTAGGAATAAAACCCTCGAAGCAATTACACAAATCTAAACTAATATTATGGAACCATTAGTTAGCCAAAGAGTTTGCTAGTTAAAACCCAATTACAGCCTTTAACTAGACTATCACGGAGAAATTGCAATTCGCTATAAACAAAAATAATAATAATATTGAGTAAGCTTAATTAGAAATATAAACATGTTAAAGAAGTTCATTCTAAACGCCTTTCAAGTTAGGTAAACCCTAGGATGCTTACATTTTAAGAGCCGAACATAAGGTTTCTTTTAAAAATAGATTAAACCACACTATAAATATTCATAATTCCACGTAATATTTTGTTACAGAGTATAACCATGCATTTAATCTTCACCATAGTCAAAGTATTTACTCAATGTCGCTTATCATAAGTCCATAATCCATTAAAAGGAAAATATTTTAACCGTGCATAACCCTTTCAATAACATGTTATGCATTACGTAAAATCTGTAAAATTGATCAAAATTACCATTAGAGTTGAACGATCGAATTATTGAGTCCAGCTACATAAAAACTTGGATCTTATTACCGCCTTTTACAGACCCTCTGACAAAACCACCTCTCTAGAAAAACCCTTTACATTTACAACATCTCTCTTACAGTTTGATTCACGGAGATAGAATGAGTAGTTTTAGACAACAACTTACCTTTTCAAGTTTGGGAAGACTTAGGTTGCAAGTAAATGTGCAAAACCAAGCTCAAATTATATAAATGCTGGTAAACATTTACAGTAAGCAACTATGGACAACTAGCAGGGTTTTTGTTTATACATGTAAGTATTTTCCATACCAGGAGCAAAAGTGATCAATCCACTGATCGGTAGCAAAGGATAAGATGAGAGGGAAGTCAACCCAACTTTACAGCTGGAGAGAATCTCGGATTTGAAAAGCATTTTATTCTAGTTAAATCACAACATCCAACCCTTAACACTATAGTTGAGTAGTGAAATTTATTTCCTAACTTGATTCTAGATCATGGTCTCTTGTAATGTTAGTTTGTAAATAGGGTTTAAACTTTGTGCTAGGTTAGGGTACCTGCAATAGAGAAAAGGAAATGATTTAGCATTTTGCTAAGTAAGTTGTCGACATAAACTACAAGGTCTATCTCCCTCAAAGCAAGTATTTACAACTATAAACTATAAAAGACTAATAGACTTTAACTGGTGATAGTAAATAAGAGTTGACTCTAGATTTACTTAATCTATGTTTTGTTTCTAAAGTTAAAAAGAAAAAAAATTATGTATTAAGAGGATTGTTACAAAATGGTATCAGAGCACAACTTATAACACTATGACCTAATGGGAAATCGTGTGCTTAAATATTATCTAACAATAAATATCAGTTCTTCCCTAAATAACAACGGTATAGCTACTATTACACGCAGACAAATCATGACAGAACTGGAGCGGGATGTGGGTGAGGAGTATGTACTAAGAAACGTGCTTGACCTAGAGAATGCAAGTCTTTTCGTGGAATTGGGATCCAAACATAAAGTAGATATGTAGTTAGAAATGCTGGAAGCTACGAGAAGTTTGAAGATAGATATGGAAAATCTTAAAGCAGATAATCTCAGACTTATGAACGCTAAGTCAGATTAGGAGGAGATAAACGAACTCATTCTCAAAATTTTAACAAAACCACCGAAAAATAATGGTCACAATTCTTGCAGTACATGTAAGAAACATAGAGGTATAATACAGGGTGAAAGTAGTGAAGACACTACGGAAAACTTTCCTGAGAATATACTAGAAGTAAATAAAAACAAAGAGATAAAACTTGGAAAACAAAAAAAAATATTCCATGGAATTAGAGGGAGAGTTTAAAAAACTAAAACCTTTGATGTTTGATGGGGAATCGAAAGAAGCGGCTAAAGCTTGGTTACTGAATATAAAGAGGTATTTCCAGGTGTATAGGTATGACGATAATCAAACAGAATTTAAAAACGGCTCAAGATAGACAAAAAGTTACGCGGATAAGAAAATGACAACTAAGGAATATAAAGTGGGGGAACACGTATTCTTGAGGGTTAAACCAAAAAAGAGAAAGCTAAGATAAGGACTCTATGCTAAGTTGGCACCTAGATATGTGGGACCTTTTGAAATTTTGGCTAGAATAGGACTAGTAGCTTATCAGTTGGATTTACCTCCTTATATAAGAATTCATGATGGTTTCCATATTTCTTTGTTAAAAAAATATATTGCTGATAAATCTCATATAATTAATTGGGATAATGTACTGGTGGAACCAGAGGGAGACTTCCACACGGACGCAATGTGCATCCTTGACAAAAAAGAAATTCAGCTGCGAAAGAATACCATTGTAAAAATGAAATTACAATGAAAACATTATTCTAAAGAGGAAGCTACCTGGGAGAAAGAAGAAACCATGAGACAAAAGTTTCCTACTTTATTTACAAAATTTGTTGACGTTGAATGATAATATTGAACCAGCACCAAGGAAGGTGCAAATTTTTCAGAAGGGGAGGATTGTAATACCCCTAACTATTTTGATATTTTTACTGGTGTTATTTACTTCTTTAAGTAATAATAATGAATTAAATTTATGTATTCTTGGAAGTTGGAATTTGTAATAGCTAAACAACAATTGACAAAAATTTATGTTTAAAATAGTTAACAAACCTACAACATTCTCTAAGAAGACAAGTGACTAGTATTCAGGAATCAGTTATTTGATATAAAAGTCCTAGGCAAGGCAATAAAAGGGGGGATTCTTTTCTTGGTTATGAAAGAGAGCTGCCAAAGATCACCTTGAGTGAAGGATCTAAGAGAAACTCATGAATAGTACGGGGCTGCCAGTGAGCATCATGATGATGTTAGGCTCTATTTTGAGGAACTTTCAGTGAGGGATATACGAATGCCAAGTTCTGAGATAATTATTCCGGTTAATACTGGTGACGACTTGAAGCTGAGCTAAAACTTTGTTAAACCTAAATATTTGGGAAAGGGGGTGAAACTTAGCAAGAAGGCTCCAGGTTTCTATGACAGGGTGGTGTGAAGCTATTACATCTACCATTTCCAGATAAGTATAAGACTATGAATTCAGTTTATTAATTGTTAAGCTTTAATTACTAGTCACATGAGTTATGAAATGTAACACATATGAATAAGGAGAAGAAATAATTTTATCATGCAAATACTAGAAACATATTATAATTTTACTTCATTGATGATTTAAAAACTAGGCTTAGGGTTATGATAACATTAGGAAAAGAATCAAGTATTTATTTTCTATCTGATAACCCTATTGTTACTTTTCTTTATATCTGTCGGATTATAGAAATAATAAGTACATAAATTCATAATCCTAGGAATAAAACCCTCGAAGCAATTACACAAATCTAAACTAATATTATGGAACCATTAGTTAGCCAAGGAATTTGCTAGTTGAAATTGTTTAGCACTGCATGAAATCTTATTAGTATTTACCAAAATTACCTAATTTAAACGATGGGAACAAATTAGAAGAGTTAAACTAAAATAATAGCTTTTAACGACTATCATGGGGAAATTGCAATTCACTATAAAAATAATAATAATATTGAGTAAACTTAATTAGAAATATAAACATGTTAAAGAATTTCATTCTAAATGCCTTTCAAGTTAGGTAAACCCTAGGATGCTTACATTTAAAGAGTCGAACAAAGGGTTTCTTTTAAAAATAGATTAAACCACACTATAAGTATTCTTGGTAAAAAATGCAGGAAGATTCATAATTCCATGTAATATTTTGTTACAGAGTATACTGTGCATAATCTTCACCATAGTCAAAGTATTTACTCAATGTTGCTCATCATGAGTCCATAATCCATTTAAAACCCAGGAAAATATTTTAACATTGCATAACCCTTTCAATAACATGTTAGACATTACATAAACTCTATAAAATTTACCAAAATTACCATTAGAGCTAAACGGTAGAATTATTGGGTCCAGGTATAGAAAAAATTGGATCTTAGTACTGCCTTTTATAGACCCTCTGACAAAACCACCTCTCTAACAAAACCCTTTACATTTACAAAATCTCTCTTACTATTTGATTTAGGAAGATCGAACGAGTATTTTGAGACAACTTACCTCTTGAAGTTTGGGAAGACTTGGGTTGCAATTAGTATACTTGCAAAACCAAGTTCAGATTATATAAATGTCGGTAAACATTTGCAATAAGCAATTATAAACAACTAGCAAGGTTTTTGTTTATACCTATAAGTATTTTCGATACGTTGAACAACTGGCATGATCTGGTGGAAGCAAAGACCAACTTCCTTCTCGGGGATGGTGGTACCAAATTGTTTGGTTTCCTCTGCTTGTTGGAGCAGAACCAATTCAATGAAAGAAATGAAAACCCTGGAACAACTCTCCCAAGCAGCAAAAGTGATCAATCAACAGAGCGATAGAAAAGGATAAGATGAGAGGGAAGTCAACCCAACTTTACATATGGAGAGAATTCTCTGATTTGAAAAGCATTTTACTCCAGTTAAATCACAACATCCAACCCTTAAAGCTACTGTTGAGTAGTGAAATTTATTTCCTAACTTGATTCTAGATCATGGTCTCTTGTAGTGTTAGTTTGTAAATAGGGTTTAAACTTTGTGGTAGGTTAGGTTACGTGCAATAGCGAAAAGGAAATGATTTAGCCTTTTGCTAAGTAAGTTGTCGACATAAACTACAAGGTCTATCTCCCTCAAAGCAAGTATTTACAACTATAAACTATAAAAGACTAATAGACTTTAACTGGTGATAGTAAATAAGAGTTGACTTTAGATTTACTTAATCTATGTTTTGTTTCTAAAATTAACAAGAAAAAAAATGTATTAAGAGAATTGTTATAAAAGTATATCCAATTTTGATTAAAAATATATATTTTTAAATTGTAATTTATAATTATTAATATAATAATGAATTTAAAATAATAACATATTAAAACAAGTGGAATAAGCAACAAAGTTGCTTAATACCTGCCTCCTAAGAAGAGATTGAAAATATATAGCAATAGGATAATTTTGCTATAAAAATATATGATAAAACTAATATAATTACAATTTGAAAGAAATTAAAACAAAAATGAATTAAAAAATGTCCATTTAAATACGATATAGGTTATTGCAATGTAGCATAAAACAAGCAT
>LPNX010736842.1:175861-185861 GCA_001517045.1 Pseudotsuga menziesii
CTTTTGATCTGAGAATGCATCTTTGAACTGATCCCCTTAAACAACGTTGTCTGACTTTTGAAGCTCTGAGCGTATGACTATCAATAATGGCAAAAAGATTGTCAGAATTGTTACTGCAGCAAACATTTGAATCATACTCTGTGGAAGAACCAACAAGTTTTCCAGCAAAATAAAAACCATAAGCAAGCCGACTAGCACCAGGGCCATGACAAGAAAAATATAAAATTTCTTGGTCTCGTTCTTCTCTTTTGGAGCTTCCATAGGCCTAATGATAGGCATCAATAAGAGCACTACAGAAGTGGGAAGAATAGCAGCCAGGACTATGAGAAAGCTGGGTTGTTCATCCTTGCCGACAGCCCTGTAGATCTGAGTGATAATAGCACCACTTAGACCTACAAATCCCTTAAGCAGCCCAATGACGAGCCCTCTGCCTCTTGGAAAATTTTTGACACAAGTGACAATTGTTCCAGTATTCGCGAATGTCATGGAGCTCCCTCCGATGCATTGATACATGTACATCTGCCACACTGCAGGCTTTGCAACTCTGCCCGTCACAAAGAGCCAAATCATGAGATATCCAGTGAGGTTCATAGCTGAACCCATTGTTAGAACAACCCATGGTGGACAGAACTCATTGATGAGACCGACAATGATGCCTACATTTGCACCCAAGTCCTTGAAGAAAGCCAATGTATCGATCATCTCCTGATCATATCCCAGATTTATCTTGATAGTTTGCGAATACAAACCAAAAATATAATTCGATCCAGCAAACACAATAATAAGGAAGCAAGCTACAACCATCATCCATCTGCTTTTCAGGCCTTGAATAACATGATAACTGAATGCTTCCATATCTATATATAAATAAAACTCTGAACAGGAATATTCAACCTCTACAACACCTAGAACTTTTCACTGATTTTCAAATATGAGTATAACACCCAGATTCTCTACAACACCTGAAATTTTTCACTGATTTTTTGACATTCTCTCGACCGTATCCAGCTTTATAAATTCCGAGCACGTCTCTTGCGTTCTTGAATATCTTTAGATGGAAAATCCCAAAGCCGTTTCTTCAACAATTTTCAAAAACATAGCAACTGTGCAACAGAATCAGGCAACCGTTTCAAATTCTGACAATGCTGTAGCCTCAATGTCTTCAAGTTCTTCAAGGTGCCGAGCGAAGGCGGTAGCGCTGGTCGCGATTCACAGGTCCTAAGCATGAGTAGACTTGGTGGCGCAGGAGCAGGTGGTCCACTTGTAGCAGAACCACGCATTTGATGGCCAACGAGTCTGCAAACGCGAACCCAGAACAGCTGGCCCCCATGGTGCCACTTGGCAATGGGGAATAATTTTGATTTTTTTAATTTTATTATTATGACGTCATCTTGCCACATGCCAACTCAAACCCAGATACCAAATCCCAAGGCTGACATCATCTTCTATCCACCAATCAGCTGTTTACAAAAATAGCTTTTTCACAAAATAAAAAAAATATTTTACAAACCCCTAAGTCACACTTTGCAAAACAGGTTTTAATTTTTTATAGCTGCCTCAAAAAACACCTACTAATAGCAAAGTCAACCAAAGTCAAAAGGTGATCGATTACAATATACCTGTCTGAGGCAGGTATAAAAAACTATAAACACCATCATAGTATACACATTAATGAATCTTTAGTTTACATTATTTTTCAATATAAACATATATATAAATTCAAATAATATAAACAAGAAAAACAAAAAAATGGAGATGCAAACAAATACATGAGAATAACATATTCAATATGCTTGATGTTTAGACAAAAATAACTCCAATATTCTTTTAGTAAATTTAAAATAGATTACTATGTTTTATGTTGACCATTTAAGTCATTTCATGTACTTGAGCTTTCATTTCCAAAGAAGTCCTTAAACACCATTGAATTAGTATTTGCAAGTTAGTTAGCCAAAACATTTTTTTCTTATGTGCTTTATCTCCACTTTTTTTAGCTACTCAATAAGTTTTTGCACTTCTTCAAGCAAAGGATCCAAATGAATATTATGAATCATGTTTTAATGATGACCAAAAAGTCTAAAAAAATATGTAAATTAATAACCTCATTCTCCACAGCCAAACACAATAGAAATCTGATAGCACTTAATTCTGATGGTTAGTTCCTTCACCAAAACCTACTTTAAAACTGAACCAATGATTATAAACAATCTTTATCTTGAAGCTATATACATTATCTAATAAACATTTAAAATTACGTACATTAAGGTTTTCGCATAATAATTTAACCATATTTCAATTATTACATTTTATGTTTTAAATGTGAAATATGTTCAAAATTGTTTACAATAAATAATAAATGTTACATTAAAATATTAAAAGCTTAATATATTTTAAAATTTTTAAAATTTTAAAAAATATACTCTTATATTTATAAAAAGTTTATAAATATAAAATATATATTTAAATAAATTTTAATAAATATATAATTATCATTAAAATAATAATAAAAAAATACATATTTTCTAAATTAAAAAAAAATGAAACCCAAAAAATTATTAGTTTTTGGGAAAAAAAACTAACATCAAAATAGCTATGCATTCACTTTTTACAACAGTGGTGGGTGTTGGTATTTTTAAGTTTTTTTAAGATACACTTACTATATTTAAGAAAAATAAAGTATTTTTAATATTAATTTTTTATTGAAATAATAAACACCTAGAATATTTAATAAAAATAAGGATTTTTTAGTAAGAAATTTATTTTGAGAGAAGTTTAAAGTACATATAAGTGATTCTCGAAAGTAACTTATCACTTTGTCCAATTACAATTAAAATGTTAAAGAATGCTTGTTTATATTATTTTTTAAAATATGATTTTAATCTTAAACTTGGTCTATCGAGAGGGATCTAATTTCTTGATAATTTGCCTAAAATTGATCAATGGATTGGAGGTTCATGTTTCGGACTGTTGTTTATAGCATTGTTTATAGCATAGTAGTATAATTGGGTCTTATTAGCCTTTAGTATAAGGAAATTCCAAAAACTACTAACCAAAAAATAAAATTTGAAAAATTAATTTTTAAAACCCATATTTTAATTATTTAAACACTATACAATATAAATACCATTCAATTTCATATTTCGTAATTCATTTAAACATTCATTCATTATGAGGATTCCTTTAGAGAGCATTGTACATTGTATGTAATGGTAAATACTTCTTTACTTTTCACCATGTTGAGATTTTACATTTTTGTTTTTTAAATAGTAATTTTGGTTCTAAGTAATATGTCTAAGAAATAATGAATGATTTTTTGTGCTTAATATTTAATGGTCCATATTCAATATTTTATTAAAACTATTATATATATTTAATTTTATATGGTTTATTGGTTTAATGATTTATTCAATATTTAATGGTTTATTATATAGATGTTGATGTACATTTAAAGGGTATATTGGTGTATATTTGATTAAAGGTAAGGTGATTCCATGAAGGTGGGTAACACTTTTTTGCTAAATTTGGCGATGAAAACCTGATTTTTTACTCATCTGCTAGATAGAAGCCCTCGAAACGCATATATGCCATGTGAATTTCGAGTTGTAGTAAAAAAGCAAATTGTAGAATATTATGTTGGATTCCCAATGATATATTTTTTTTAATTATTCCGATGTCATTTAATGTGTGAAATTTTTCTCTTAATGAACTTTGTGACCTTAAAAATTTGAAGAAGTTAATAAGTGGCTTGTGTCCAACCCCAATAATTCAATATATATATATATGAGCATGATCTAAACATAATGCATTGTGGTCTGCATTTTTTTTTTGTTAATTATTTATTATTTTTCGAAAGTGACCACATCTGATTTCAGCATCATTTTATACACGTGTGTCCATCCCAGATTTTTTTTCACTGTTTTCAATAATTGAAAAAACAAAGACCCTGTTTTGAAGAGGACACGCTGATGTGTGGGATGTGCCTTTTTACAAAAATTTTGGATGTGTATATTTTACCCTGCGTATTTTTCTTTGAGCTGCTTCGAAGTTGTTGTCTAGTTTTCTAAGTGTAAGTTTTAGAACTAATAAAAGAAAAAACCCATATGAATGCCAAAATGCATGCATGATATCTCAATGGATAGAGGATTCAGTGACGAATCTATCGGTATGAACTCCGCTCTGTTGTGTGCCATGAATGATAGGGTTTACACCCGTGGAAGACACAGAGAAACATTGATTTTCTTGAAAGAGGGATAAATATTTGTTTTTCAAGCCCTCTTTCAAGGTATTAAGCTCGATTGAGGTATTTAAATATCTCGATCGTGGGTTTGTCGTAACCTCGATCGAGGCTTTGATAAATCCTCGATCGAGCTACTCTTTAAAACTTGAAAAAAAGCTTTGTACATGACTACCAATATACTAGCATATTTTTTCGGGATATAAGCTTTAGCTTATATATATTATATATATGATATTATATTCATGTAGGACATTTTAGAAATGGGTTTCAAGTACCCATCTAAGAGAATTTAAAAGAAAAATTACAAAAGAATAGAGGGGAAATGAGAAATTATAATTTTTTAAAGATGGTAAATGTAAAAATTAAAAAAAAAACCATAAGTGAAAAAATAAAAAAATAATGAAATATAAAATAAAAAAGAATAAGAAGAATGATACTTATTCTCAACATTGTAATAAATATAAAGAATTTAAATTTTTTTATTTTTCATATCCGAATAAATGATAAGAATATAAATGCATAAGAAGAAGAACTAAAGGAGAAATAATATAATACTTATAACCATAGAGAAATATACTAGTAACAAGGGAAGCTGTCCTTTGTTTTTTAGATTTAGTTTTTTGAAACTATGAAATAGGCATCAAAGTTTAGGGAACAAGAAAAATCTTTCCATAGTTCACCTAGAACATATAATTAGAATTATCTCATTGTATAGATAAATGTGTACATAAACATAATTGACAATTATAACATATTACCAATCTGTTTCATCTAGACATGAGTACATTAAGAATATAGCAAATGGATAAGACTCATGAAATTAACATGACATGCCAACTCGCTCAACTCATAAAAAAATGTTTTTTCGTAGTGATAATAATATGTTGTGCCCCATATATGTGACTTTGTGTGTCAAAACCCCAAATTTTCACAAAAATTTAAAATTTTGAGATAACAACAAATGCTAAACCTGCAGTCTACTAACAGCTAATGGTTTGCAATTAAAAGAAACAGTCAAGTAATTAGTTTCACTAAATCTTAATTATAATAACTTAACAGTTCGTTTTTGTAACAAGAATAAAGTTTTCTTGTGTGTTGTTTTACTTCAATTTACTGATGAGTCTTTTTATATCAAGTAGGTGGAAATTTAACTTTTGAATCTGGGGCTTACTTAGCAATCGTGCTAATGCAGATGAATACTGGTTCTTACAAGTTTATAGGTATGATCACACGAGTACGTATTTAAAAGTCCTTTAACGTGTCAGCAGTATTTTAATTGCATTTTAAAAGCTTAGTAATTAAGCTGCTAAACTCTAAACAACTTCTGTAAGGTAAAACCATTTGGCTTCCTTCAGTTTTACTTGTAATCATGTTCATAAGTAAGTAACGACAGAAAGATATGTTTGTGACTCTAAGCATTAGAATCTTAAAGTTACAAAGTCTTTCTACTTTAGTCTTATGTAATTTGTAATGTTATAATGATTTTTTTGTCAGTATTTATGCCATACTACAATATCTTGTTTGAGTAACAATTTATCCACATCTTGCTTCTGCAAGATACCTTACAGCCTGCTAATCTTTGGACAATAATTTTGATTGTGCAAACTGAAAACCATCATGCCTTCCTACCTGAGATCATGATTTGCCTATAAATGATTTTCAAGTCGAACCCTATGGTTCTAGTAATTTTTGGATTCAATAGGATCATTCCTATTCTAGTTATCTTGTTTACTTTTATAATTACTTCACTACCCAATTGACCTGGTGAATCCTTAGTAACTTCCAGTTTGAGTTGTAACCACAATCCATCGAAGTATCGTCGCTATGAACTGTGTAACAGAATTTCAAAAATAGTATTCTTATAATACGTTTTGTACCACTTCAAAGTTCTATTACCACTTGGGTTATTAGTTCATGTAAGCCTTATAGACAGGCATAATTTATTTGCTTGATAGACATTCAGTCTATAATTAGTTCATGATCATAAACGTATTTAAACTAGAGTTTATAATCCTTTGTATTATTACATTATGCCATTTATAAAATTATGACTTTTAATGTTGTTATTACAAGAGATTTATAATGTATAAACTATAGTCTTATTACAAGGTAAACTATAGTTGTTTAATGGTTAGTAATAACTTTCCCATAAAACATTTGATTTCTTATCTAAAGTGAATACCTAAAACATTGATCTATATCTATAAATAAGACATGAATTATTTGATTTCTATCTAATAGTAAAAACAATGTTTAGAGGAAAGATATGTAACTATTTAAACCACAATTACGATGTTGTAATAAAATAACATAAGGTTTGTAGTGGATCGAGTCTTATGCATGAATGATTATTGGGTTTTAATGAAGGTTTAAAAGTGACATTTCTTGAACGGTCAATGTAACCATAACATTGAAATTTTGTCTCTATACTAACATATGATAAGGTGCAAATAATTATCGATCTAGATGGCAAATTATTGGTTTAATAATATAGTTTACTCCATGCTCCAATGATTAAATAATTGGATTTTGTTCTATGTAGGCACTATAGAACATGACCCTATTGCATGGTTTGATTTGTTGGCTACGTGGTTATCTCCTGACCAAGCGTTGGGAATATAAAACTCTATTGTAACCTAACCCTTATCATTTTCATCCCATAGTTTGCACTATCCCTTGAGGCTGCTCTGCTTGGCTTCCATGGCGACCGTCGATCCTCCTTGCTCTAGATGTCTTGTGTCTTGGTTCCATGCTGCATTTATCACTAGTGCACGGTTTTAAAAGCCATTCCCAAGGGCTTGGTTCTCGCTCTGCACTATCGTGGAGATAGTTGGCTCCATTATCCTGCTGTCAGTGATATTCTCCTTCCATTATCCCCGTGGTTTACGGTCTATTCCAGTTTCCTTTGCAGTCCTCGTGGCTTGCTGTTGCGTGAGGTTTTTACCTTGCGGGCTATTTGAAACTTCATTTGCACAACCTGTAGGTGACTCTGCTTCAACGAGGCTTTCAACGTTTTCAATTGATAGGTAATTAATAAATTTTTAGTTCAATTACTTCGCTGCAAAATAATTTGTTGTTACTGTGGTTTGTATAAGTATTTGTGAATTGACAGTGGTCTATTACCTTGCTTGCAGGTGCTCGCCACAGTAAATCTTTCACAATGAGAAAAATAAATAGTCACCAATGAAGGTCGTGGCTCGTGGTTCGTTTTTGGGTAAGCCCTATGGTCCATGTTTTGGGTTTTCACCCTACTTGCATCAGGGTGGTCAATGGAATCACCCAGGGTTTGGGGAAACCCTCCCTCGACTCACCACAAGTTATGCTGTTGTTATTACAGGTTAATGTTGTAATACTAGCATTAAACCCTTGCTAGTCGATGGGTAGACTCGGTTTAATTGAGCACCGTAAATAGTTTGTTGTTTGGCTTTACGGCCTGTTAAAGTTAGTAGTTTTTGTAATGACAGTGCTGTCTTTAAACTCGTTTGGTTTAACAAATGTCTATATTATACTCTGTGTATTATTAGGGTTTTACCCTTCTTGAATGTAAATGAATTTTTATACTCTGTTTGAATACTCTATGTAAGGGTTTATAAATAAAGTTTTGAGACTAATACTTGCGGTCGTAACTTAATTCTTGCTCAATTTTTATTTAGGTTTATGAATTAGGGTTTACCTGTAAAAACCCTCGTTTCGATATAATTTTTCTAATTATAATTATTACAATCCTTTTATTTGTCCTTAAAGGACTGTGAGTAAATTATATTAGCTTGGTTTATTAATAGTTACACAATTTAATAAATTTGGCTATTTACTTCAATATTTTGTTATTTGTAAATGTAATACTCATAAGGGTTTTAACCCTGACATTTAATCCTATAGATACATGTTGTTAGTAAAAGAAAGGCACAATTTCTTTTATAAATACATTTTGTACATGTGATCAGTAATGTATTTCATTTCTGTGTATAAATTTTTTAGTTGGTTCTTTAATAGTTTAAAAGAACTAACTTATGTTTAACCTAGGTTACTAAAGTATATAAGAATACATATAGATTATGCTCAGATTATGAGCTAGGGTTTATCCTATTTAACTTTTATTAAGTAATAATTTATGTATTGTTATTTTGTCAATTATATTACTGTCACAAGGTTTTCTTCAGTTTGTTTAAAAGAATTATTAATTAATAAGAAATACTGTTTTTTGTTAATAATAATATTATTTGTATTAGTAACAATGTTATCTACAAATACTGTATTCTTTTTAAGTTTATATTTATATATATTATTAAATAAGACTAAGAACAGTCTATAATCGTTGAGTTTATTTAATAAGATTATCTTATAAACATGGTGAAAGAAATAAGAGCTTTCAACCTATCAATACTCCTTACATCTGATTTGTCTGTTCGTTATTTTGATTCTAAGAGAAATAATACTATAAGGGTTATTAAATTCTTAATTATGATATTCCTTATTTCAAATTAGTTTATCTTCAGAATTTAATTAGGTTACCTATCCTTACTTTAAGTTTAGATAGTTGCAGGTAAAAATAACTATCATTAGTAGGAAAAGAAATAAACTAACATAACTATATTCATGCATCTTTACTTAACATAAATATTAAGCATTCAACTGACAAGACTATTTCTTCTATTTCAATATGGATGTTTAGTTTATACGAGTAGGTACTGTGTAGAAGAATGAATTTACATACTTGAACATACTACTGTTAGTAAAATAATATGATTATGTTTCTTTTCTACTATACTAAATATACAGTCTAGTTCTAACAACAACCCTACTAAACAGATAATATTCTTTCTGGAAAAACAACTATCTACTGAAAGAAATCATTTCAATACTCTGAAAAACATAAGTACTCTATTCATTTCATATTCCTATCATACTTCATTCATTTAAACACACTACATGTGCTAGAGTACGATCTGGATTACACCAGATGGGGAAAAATACAGGTAGGGTTTATTTTTCATCAAAAAACAGATTTAGCATTAAAACAATTAAGAGATTTCAAACTTAACAGTTTTACAACATAACATATAATCATTTATTATTTGTTCACACACAGATATAAACTTTAACACAGAAATTAAAAGATAATGGAACCTATTTTTAAAGTTGGATGACAACAGCAATGGGAGGCCGTTCCTCCCTACCAACTCCTAGAGAGCGCTCAAAAATTGACTTCTCAGGACCCCCAAGCCTGTTCTGGTCTCCTTGCCTGGAACTAGGTGGAGCAATCAACAAAGTACTAGTCCAAGACTCAATACCAACTTCGCACACTGTAGCAATATCTTTCAGCTGGAAAGCTGTACTAGATCACTTTCCTATAGTTTACCCCTCAAACACCTTCCTCAAAAATTCCCTTCCCAATGAATTCCTTGAAGTGCATTCACTTGAATGATTCTTCTCCTGAAATGAGCAGCCTCAGCTCTCTTCAATGGGTACTTTTATTAAGATTGCCTAGGTCTTTTTGGGTTAGTTGTCATTAATTGAGCCACCTGCTCTGATCCCACTTTCTTGGGGGATCATGACCCCAAATGTAGGGAGGTTTCCACCTGCAACATAGGAAGTGTTTGACGATGTTGCCACTTGTCTATTTGCTCTCCACCTAGTCTCCTCCACCAACTTGACCAGTAACACTCTTTTTAACAGCTCTCCCAAGCTGTTGTCTCGACTTTTATTTATTTAAAATTAAAATATTCAAAATTACATTCCACATCCTTGACTCTGCTGAGTCAT
>LPNX010736842.1:190861-196868 GCA_001517045.1 Pseudotsuga menziesii
ATCATCGTCTTCATCATCATGATCATGATCATCATAATCATGATCATTATCATCATCATCATCATGTTCATCATCATCGTCTTCATCACCATGATCATCATCATCGTCGTCGTCGTCGTCATCATCATCATCATCATTATCATCATTGTCCTCTTCATCATCATCGTCTTCACCATCATGATCATCATGATCATCATGATCATCATCATCATCATCCTTATGACCCTCATCATCATCATCATAATCATCATAATCATAATCATGATCATGATCATCATAATCATCATAATCATAATCATCATCATCATAATAATCATAATCATCATCATCATCATCATCATCATCATCATCATCATGTTGATCATCATCGTCTTCATCATCATCATCATGATAATCATAATCATCATCATCATCATGGTCTTCATCACCATGATCATCATTGTTGTCAATGCCATCATGATCATCATCATCATGATAATCATCATCGTGATCATGATCATGATCATGATCATCGTCTTCATCATCATCATCATCATGTTCATCATCAACAACACCATCATCATGTTCATCATCAACAGCATCATCATCATGTTCATCATCATCACCATCATCATGTTCATCATCATCATCATCATCATCATGTTCATCATCATTGTCTTCATCACCATGATCATCATCATCATCATGGCCATCATCATCATCATCAACATCATCATAACCATCATCAAAACCATCATCATCTTCTTCATCACCATCATGTTGATCATCATCGTCTTCATCATCTTGATCATGATCATCATAATCATCATGTTCATCATTATCATCATCATCATCGTCTTCATCACCATGATCATGATCTTCTTCATAACCAACATAATCATCAACATCTTCTTCATCACCATCGTGCTGATCTTCTTTATCATTATCATCATCACCATGATGTTCATCATCATCGTCTTCATCACCATGATGATGATGATGATCATCATCATCAACAGATCATCATTGTCTTCATCATCATCATCATCATCATCATTGTCGTCAACATCATCATCATCTTCATCATCATCATCATCGTCATCTTCATCTTCATCATCATCATCATCGTCGTCGTCGTCATCTTCATCATCGTTATCATCATCAGCAGCAGCAGCATCATGATAATCATCATTGTCTTCATCACCATCAGTATCATCAGCATCATCATGTTTATCATCATCATCACCATCACCATCATCATGTTCATCATCATCATCACGGTGAGAGAGGAAGGGATGGAGTAAGGGAGAGAAAGAAACATATAGGGAGGGATGTAGAGAGAATGAGGGAGGTATATTTAGAAAGAGATAGGGGTATCTAGGGATTATTGGGGGTATAGAGAGAAACATTTATATGCATGAAAAGAAGGGAACACTAAAAAGATTTGCTTTGTTTCTAACCATAGAAAAAATTGCCTTAGCCATGCACCTACCCTATTAATTGTGCTTAAACATATCGCGTGCGTGTTTTACTTCTACAAATCGCGTACACATTTTTACTCTATATAACGTGTGCGCATTGTAGGACTATAAAAACAGTGGATTGTTTTTGTCCGAGAGCAACTTCAATCTGTTTTTATAAAAATTCGATTATCGCACGTTTTTTTTCAAGAGCACGAGCCCGCCTATGAAAATACTCACAATACACATTCTCCATCATTCTTTTTGTTATGTAGGTGCGGCATTGAGGACATATTTCATGGTTGAGGAGCACACAGGTGACAGGATAAGATATCAAGCTTCAATATCATTTCATGGTGATGGTGGATATAGACAATTGTACAAGAGAATTAGCTTGAGGAATAATTTATGATTTAACTTTCATTTGCTTATTATTCAAGAGAACCAAAGGTAAATTTTCCTATTCATCATTGTTTTGATCGGAAATATGAACAATTGAGAAGGAAGATTGAAGCACCTTGAAGGATTAATAGTTATAAAGCAAGTTAAAGTTTTGAAATCTTGTAATTGAGGAGCAACAAAACAAACTATATTGAATTTATCATTGTGGTGAAGGGGAATGTACGTAACCAAGGAAGAAAATCAGAAAGGAAGAAGAGACCTCAAGAAGTCATCAAAGAAGAGAAAGAAAATAAAAGAATAGACATGATGAATCAGAGGCTTTCTTTGGAAACTAATCCAAATCCAATTATAGAGGATACCATGGTTCATCCTATTAATCCAACACAAGAAAAAAGTAAGCATTCAGTAGATGGACCTTCAATTTCCACAATAGATGTCGAACAAGCACCCCATGGAAGTATTTGAGAAGAAAAATGTAGGTGCTCATTAGGGGATGTTTCAAATCCCACATCAAGTCAAAGTGATAAGTTACCATCTCAAGACGAAGCTCATGAAGAGGCATTGGACATGGAGCCTACTGTTGAAGAGGTGTTGGACATGGAGCATATTGTTGAAGAAGAAAATATTATCCGGACCATCGATGAGAATGTTGGACATCCACCATCCAACTCCCAGGAAGAGAATGAAGGACAAGAAGTTACTACTGAAATGCCAGAGCGTATTGTTGATGCGCTAGATGGTGGAATTACAACCCCCTTACCTCCATTAGAAAGCACACGTCGAAGAACTCCAAAGCGTATACAATTTGACGAAGGACTCCTCAATTCCATTGAAGGTACACTATCTAAACATAGTATTGCTTATCAAACTAAACAGATACTAAATAAATATTATGTTTTTAAATGTGATGGAGATAAATGTAGATTATTTTTATCATTGTTAAAATATAGGGGCATGAATATTGTTAGGAATTCGTTAGGGATAAAGATGATAAAGACTTCTGAACCAAGTTCTCATATAGTGAAAATCTTAGTAGATGCCTTTGGTAAAATTGGTAAGGACACACGTTCAAAGGACCACAATGCAGCTCATCGCATGTTGTCACAAGCAATTGTAAATAATAACACCAGGGTCCTTCCTTTTCTCAAGCCTACATCTAAACTAGTTAATTTGAATGTAAAAACCCTTCGTAGGTATTCTATTAGAAGAGAACATCTTGACACAACCGCTCAGACAGATTTTTGGGCCTTTATTGGTCGGTTTCCATGTCGTGACATGAACCTAGTTGATGCAGTAAAGGGACTAGTGTAGAGTTTTTGGCATGATCACACAAGGCCTTCTTCAAACCGGAAGGATGTACTAAAACTGAGAAGGGGTTCAAAGGACCATGAACCACATATTAAGAATCTTCTTGATATAACATAGACGTACTATATGAGAAATTTAGGAATGAATATAGACAATTGAATTTGGGACAAAGATCTTTTGAGAAATGTAAGCCTTGGTATGTTAGAATAAATACTCTTCATAACACTTGTTGTTGTAGATACCATGTAGAATATTAATATTACTATGAATTTTTTTTGTACATTCGTCCTGTGTTGCATGTGGATGCGGTTTCCATATTTCCCATGCCCAAACATGTTGGCAGGAGTTGATGGAATTCAAAATTGCGGTTTTTTGCAAGAGTTGAGGTTTTTTGCGCACCAGGCACAAGTCCACCAAGTGTCTCTGAAAGGTATCTAGAGGTGACCTGTAACTCGCCATATATCGATGCTCATGCCTCCTATCAATGAACCGTTGATTCCGTTGGATTTGTGACGTGGGATTTTAGCTAGGGGGGTTCTCTCCCGCCTGTCCATTTCTTGGTGACCTTTATATATGGTGGTTTTTGAAACTAGGGTTTCGCTCAGTAGGGGACAATGCTATCACGCCAATGAGGGACAAACTTGGAAAGCCATGGATGGTGGGGATGTGGTTGGTGTTTCCATATTTCCCATGCCCAAACATGCTAGCAGGAGTTGACGGAATTCAAAATTGTGGCTCCGTGAAGTTTTTTGCACACAGGGCACAAGTCCCCCAAGTGTCCCTGAAAGGTATCTAGAGGTGACCTGCAACTCGCCATACATCGATGCTCATGCCTCCGATCAATGAATCGTCGATTCCGTTGGATTTATGACGTGGGATTTTACCTAGGGGGGTCCCTCTCCCGCTTGTCCATTTCTCGGTGACCTCTGTATACAATGGTTTCTGAAACTAGGGATTTTCTCAATAGGGGATAATGTAGTCACGCAACGAGGGCCAAACTTGGAAATCCATGGATGATGGGAATGCAGTTGGAATTTCCATATTTCCCAAGCCCAAACACACTACTAGGAGTTGACGGAATTCAAAATTACAGCTCCGTGATGTTTTTGGCGCACCGGGCACAAGTCCACCAAGTGTCCCTGAAAGGTATATGGAGGTGCCTGCAACTCGCCATAGATCTATGCTCGGGCCTCCGATCGACAAACCGTTGATTTCATGGGATTCATGATGTGGGATTTTAGCTAGGGGGGCCCTCTCTCGCTTGTCCATTTCCCAGTGACATCCATATACGGTGGTTTCTTAAACTAGGGTTTCGCTCAGTAGGGGACAATGTAGTCACACCAACAAGGGCCAAACTTGGAAAGCCATGGACGGTGGGGATGCGGTTGGAATTGCCATATTTCCCATGCCCAAACACACTAGCAGGAGTTGATGGAATTCAAAATTGTGGCTCCATGAGGTTTTTTGCGCACCAGGCACAAGTCCACCAAGTGTCCCTGAAAGGTATCTAGAGGTGACCTGGAACTCGCCATATATCAATTCTTGGGCCTCCGATCGATGAACCATTGATTCCGTTGGATTCGTGACATGAGATTTTATCTAGGGGGGGCCTCTCCCACTTGTCCATTTTTCGGTGAACTCCGTATACGGTGGTTTTTGAAACTAGGGTTTTGCTTAGTAGGGGACAACGCAATCACGCCAACAAGGTCCAAACTTGGAAATCCACGGATGGTGGGGATGCAGTTGGTGTTTCCATATTCCCCATGCCCAAACACGCTAGCAGGAGTTGAAGGAATTCAAAATTGCGGCTCCATGAGGGTTTTTGCACACCGGGCACAAGTCCACCAAGTGTCCCTGAATGGTATCTCAAGGTGATCTACAACTCGCCATAGATCGATGCTCGGGCCTCCGATTAATGAACCGTCGATTCCATTGGATTTGTGACGTGGGATTTTATCTAGGAGGGCCCCTATCCTTCCTGTCCATTTCCCAGTGACCATTGTATACGGTGGTTTCTGAAACTAGGATTTCGCTTAGTAGGGGACAATGTAGTCACACCAACGAGGGCCAAACTTGGACAATGCATTTCACGCCAACGAAGGCCAAACTTGGAAAACCCTAGCCCTAAATAGGGTTTACTATTTAACATGCATGGCCGATAACCATAACCCTACCAGGGAAACCCTAATCCTAACTCTAATCTTATCTTACTGTCACAACTCAGTTCAGAATCAATCTAATGTCCAACTCAACTTTTTCAAATCCAGTGGACTTATGCTTCAAATCATGTTTATTCACAAAGTTGGTTCTCGGTCTTTGGATTCTATTGTAGTTCCTTTAATGCTGAGTGATTAGTCATTGGGTGCATGAGGTTTGTTGAATAGTGTTGTTGGTCGTTGATGAAATTTGAAGCATGTATTGCACTTAGTTTTATTAAATTACACTTGAGCATTGACTTAACTTGTAATTTAATCATCCAAACTCACAATTTTCAATTAGATATATCCAATTGGTGTGCATGTAGTGAGTTCATTGAAACCTTGAAATACATTGAATTGCACTTATATTTATTAAATTACACGAGCAAGAACTTTGAATTTACTTGTAATGGTCGTCCAAAATCACAATTTTTTATTAGATATCCAATTATTGTGCATGTAGTGAGATCATTGAAACCTTTAAATATAATAGTTTGTTCTTTTGACATAGTGCATTCATAAGTAATAAATAATCCACACAAATAAATACAATAGATTGACACAAGAACATGTGGAAATGAAAGAAGAAATTCAAAGTGAAATGTATCATTAATTTATAACTTAAATGCCAATGTACATGTCTCCAAAAGTATATATATA